>VZTZ01013053.1:8656-67344 GCA_013400955.1 Drymodes brunneopygia
TATTCCTATTCCCATATCTTTGCCTGAGAGCCTCTTGATTTTAAATTTATAATAATTCAGAGGGAGAGGGGTTGCAGTTTTTCCATTCCAAGGAAGGCTCCTGCCTTCCCTAGCAGACACCTGTCTTTTAAACCAAGACAGCCACCCATATCAATTCTGTAATTTTCTTTATGCACTTATGATTGTAAATTTGGAGTTGAATATTAAGTATTTTGTTGCAAGTAGAAAGCATTCTTCTATGTGAGAGAGCAGGATCATAAATTCTTTAAATCATAAAATTGATTCTCTTTGGGCCCTAAAACTTCTTTATTCTTTGCACTTTGGTAAACCAGGTGCTCAACAGGTATCATAACTGTCTCTGCAGGTGTTGTACATCTGGCAAAAAACTTTTTCTGTTGATGTTAGAATCAGTTTTACAGTTCATTTTACTATTTTTTTTTAAATTGCATGGCACCCTTCAATCCCATTCTTGACATAACAAATTTAAATACAAAATTCTATTGGTTTTCCATTAAACATATAGATAGTATGTAAAAGACATAATTTTTACCTTTTTTGGAACATTTCATAGCAAGTATAAATTTTGATGAAGAATTCCAGGCTTCTGGAAAAAGTGGAATAGAAGTTCTGCTAGAAACAACACAGCTGCCAGAGCACCCTGTAGTTCAATGGCTCTGGTACAGGCACTGTAGCCCAGACTTCAAACCTTCACCCTCCTTTAATGGAGCCAGGATGTGAACTCTTTTCATGTGAATGACACCCACATAAGTTAAAACGCATATGATGAACACTTTACCCTCCCCATGAAGAGCTGTTTCCTTATTGCTGCAGATGACACTGGTTTAGATGAGGATTTACTGTAGGAAAACATGCAATTATCACAGTGCTTTTATAAAGGTCAATGTAGGAATAATTTGTATAATAACTCATTGGAATAACTCTTAGGAAGTCAGGAGACAGACTCAGGCTAAGTATCAAACCAAGCAGTAAAGCTAGAGAAGACTTAAAAGTCAACAGGCTTTAAAAGCCTGTAATAATGATAAAAAAGGGCAGCAATTACCAATTAAAAGCTTTACTGTCTGACTTAGACTTTCATATACCTTATCCCTCTGGCATTAATCTTTCTGGAATGATCATTGCAAAGAGTTAATACAGGTTGTGTAAGTACTACAACAGAAAATTTTAATTTTAAACAAAAAGCATAATTGCTATAGTTTGATGTCTAAAGACTCAAAAACTTCAATAACTCTCCCCTTTGAGATACACAGATCTAGAGAAATAGAAGAGAAAACAGTTTTATCAAAGCTGAGTTTTATGCTATGGAGACAATGGATATGTACAGCAGCATTTAATAAAAATCTACATATTAATCTGGGAATATAGAACTTGATAGGTCCTGCTAAGGAACTCACTGCTCTTGTTGCATACAATTGCAGGCACTGTCTTGCCCACTGTTTTTATGTAGTACTCAAACTTCCATCATGTTCACATTTTGTTTTGTTATGGTTCAATAAATACCAGCCTGTCATTGTAAGTAAAAGGCTGCAGGCATTGCACTACTTTTCCTCACCTTAATTTGACAAAACATCAGGGATAGAGCATATTTGATTTGTTATGAAGAACACTTGTTATGAGAATTTGCTGTGGGAATCAAGTAACAGGAACTTGGTATCTGATGTCTCTTTTTACAATGTGGTGTTTAAAGGAGCGAACTTTCAGAGGACTTGGTGACTCAGTCACTGTTCACTGAAAATGTACAACCTTGAGCTGGAAAAACATGGGAAGGGAGGAAGGGAGGGAGGGAGGAAGGGATGGAGGAAGGGATGAAGGAAGGGATGAAGGAAGGGAGGAAGGAAGGAAGGAGGGAAGGAAGGAAGGAAGGAAGGAAGGAAGGAAGGAGTGCAGCAGAGCAAATGGAACAAGGCAACTGGTGACGCCTAGGTATGTAGCACCCTCCATCATTATGAACACCATAGTCCAGTAGCCAAACTAGATTAGCCAAAGGTCCAAATGTATAAAACTCAAACAATTTTATAAGTAAGAACTTAGCACTCAATGACAAAGGTTAATATCACTGCATGGTGGGGTGGTAGAAGCTGCAAGATTGCTGTCAGATTGAGAAGCTCAGTTCCTTCCAGCTCTATCATGAGCTCTGATGCCCCAACAGTCTTTTGACCTGCCAGCAGGTTGTCCAAGACTGCATATGGCAACCTGAATATGTTATGTGTGTGTCTCAGGGCATGTTTTCTCAAGAAAATAAGTGTATTTCTAGTCACTAACAAACCCTCCAACTCCTCAATAAATAAATCGCTATGTATGTGACAAATAAGCCTTAGTGCATGTAAATTCCAGTCGACTTACTGAGTCAAATGATACCTGAGTTACTACTTCAGGTGAATGCCTGAGGGCTTGTGGAATACCACTGATGGCATTTTTATTGGAAGGAATAGAAAAAAATAAATGTAAAAAGTTCTTTCTATCTGCTCAAATTAGTCTTGAACATTTCAAGGCTCAGTAAAGTAGAAAAAAAGGTCTTCCTGTTTAAGAAACCTAAATTGCCCACTCATCCAATTACTGCATTGCTTAGATAATCAATAACATGAATCATTATGTAATGAGTTTATGTAATCAATGATACATAAAATAATAGATGTCTAGGTAGACTATGCAGTGAGCAGGCATTTGTTACTCATCAAATATGTAATGATAATGATGTGGTTTAGACAACTATTTAAGATTTAAACATCATATAAAATTAATACAAAATTTCTGTTCCACTAGTTTTGGATGTACTCTTCCAAGGTAAATCTGGAAAGACCTGGAAGTAAAAATATGTACCCAATTTTAACTGGAGATTATGAAGCACAGATTTAGGATTGAAATAGGAGAGGAAAGTTGTTTCTCTTATTTATGGGAAAGACTTTTCCTTGGTGTAAGTAAGATTTGAACAAGAAAAATTTTTGCAAGTATTTTTGCAAAATTTTTGCTGCAAAATTGTATAAAGAGTTCAAAAAGAGGAATATCATCCAAACTGTATGAAGATAAACAAAATATGCTATCCAAATTTACACATCTTACTTCCATCTGGAAAGCCTGGAAATCTGACAGAAAATACTTTGGGCTCTTTCTACGGTTTTTGTTTAGTAGTTGGTTTGTGGTATGATTTTTTTTCTTTCTTTGTTTTTTTGTAGCAAACTCTCCCAAAACAGAGCTGAACAAAACCTTTCCCTCTAAAGAATTTTTCTTAGGATGCTAAACTTCTAAAAGTGGGCAGAATAAATTATTCAAAGAGAGTAACATATTTAAAGGTCAGTTTGAACTAAAAAATGTGCAGAAATCCTGAATGACGTTAATGAGTGGTATAACAATGAATACAATGAGTTTAGGTTTGGAGGGAATTCAAAGGAAGGAGTAATAAAGGGCAGTAGTGAAGAGGCAATAAGTTGGCACTTAACAAAACAGGAAGAAATTATAGAATTTGTAGAGAAAAATTCTGTTAAGGGATTGAACTGTATCCTAATTTCTATTTTACAGTGGAATGAAATATCTTAAACCTGACAATATGATTTATTCTGTCATGAAACCATCTCTGTGACTTATTTTTGGGAGATATATTGTGTGAATCACTGTAAAGTGGACTAGACAATGATCTGTTAAAAATAGTCTGGGTTTGATAGAGACATGATTTAGGTACACACACAAATTTCATTTATCTCTTTTTACTATAATTCAGTGATGGATAAACCAGAGTTGCCAAATTTCCTGGCTTTTTGTAAGGTGTTAGTGCAGTGCATTTATTGGTATATATTTTAATAACCTGTTTCACTCTACTTAGGACATACTTGGAGACATTTTCTGTTTTAAGTGAAAAGTTGCTGTCAGTCCTACAGATGTGCCATTCCTGTAATTCCAACAATAACATGCTTATTTTTCAAGCTTTGTTATGCAATCCTTAACTCCGAATTTCTCCTGGTACCCTATTACCTTTTGAAGAAAGGCTAAGGTTTTTATGTACCCAGGAAAATGAACATAACTTGTTTAATATCTGCTTAGATGTTTCCCTAGCTGTTTACGTTTTGCATAAGACATGCTTTCTGAAGATTCTAAAATTAAATAAATAAGAAGTGTGGACTAAATTAGCCTTCAGTAAGGAAAAAAAAATCTAAACTTTAGTTCCCTCTCCACACTCTCACATTAATTAAAGTATCTGGTAATATCTTTCTGATGTTCTGACACTTTGATTTTGTTTTATGTGTTTTGATGTGCCTTTCACAAAAACCGTAAAGCCTAAACCCAAGGCACATCACTAAGTCTCTACTGTGAGGCATCAAAACATCCAGGAAGGTAATGTCAACCACTGAGGAAGCAAAAACAGTTTCAGTTTCAGAGAGTAATTCAGAGATGATTATGAATGTATTTTAAAAAAATCATCTTCTGTTCTATTAATGAGGATGCTGGGGCTGGAACTGTCAGAAATGGTAGCACTTCTTTCCTTGTTTTTTTATTAACTTCTTTCCTGAACCAGACATCCTGACACATTATTTATTTAAGTATTGCAGTCTTCATTTTCAATGTGTCTTAGATCTCCCAAAACTGCAGTTTGTATACAAAAGCTGAAATTTGTGCTACTGAAGTTGACTTAAAAAGCAACCCATTTGAATACTTCTTCTGATAGCTGATGTTTCAACAGCCACAATCAGTAAACAAATAAAAGAAAAACATTAATGGAAAGTTAAGCCTGTTTTCCAGTAAAGGTCTGAGTGGTTCACCTTGGGGTCGTAAGAATGTTATTAGCATGAAAATGACCGCTCCAGTAACTTATCTATGGTGAGACAGAATTCCTGCTAGTCCCAAAGCCTTGGCTTTCTATGTAACATGCAGTGACTGATTGTAGCCATTGATTGGGTAGAACACCACTCTGGCAGCCTCAAATGGCAAATGTTCTAAGTTGTTCACTGATCTGCTGACTTCAGATGCAATAGCAGGTGTAAGAAGTAAGTTACATGAATTTAATACATGTGTGAAAAATAAATATGAATGAAAATATTGTTGGGCCGGTATCTTCTTTCTTCTTTATTAAATATAAACGAATAAATGTCAATATTGCCTGTCAGACTTAACATCAGTGTAAGAACAGCCTTCAACATTGGGTGCCACAAGATTTTTTTTTCTCAGTGATCAGAAATGTATTGTTATTCTTTTCATCCATGCTCTATTCTCCTATAGAGAAAATCTCTTTTGTGATAATATTGTGCTAAAGCTCAACACACCTCTACAACCATCCAATTGCTATTCTCTTCCAGTAAGGAGTANCTCCAGTTAAATCAAGAACCTACTATATGTCAGACTGGACCCTGGAGGATTAATCCTTTAATAGCTATCAAATCTCTAGACTGTTTGGGCAAGAAAATGCATATAGAGACCAGAGCATCCTACTGAAGATTTTAGGAGAATTTCTGACACAAATTCTAGAATATGAAATATTGAAGCCTTGTAAAAGGTGAAAAAAAAAGTGAACAAAATTATTGGATGGCAAGTGAATCATCTTTGAATGATGTTCTTGATGTTTCTCACTTCTGACTAAAAGGGAACTGAGTTAACAACAAGAGACTTGGCAGAGGGGTTGTTTTGAAACCTTTTCTATAGGGTTCTTCACAGTGGCAGACAACAAGAAAAGCTCTTCTTATTTGGCTGGCATTTTTCTTTGAAATCAGTAAAGATAAAGTTTGCATCCTGACTGACATAATGAAAAATTCAGCAACTTTCTCTTAATCTGGCTACACATCCTGTCATGAATGCTGTAGCTAAAGTCTATACAGAGAGAGAAGCAGATTATGTAATGTTTAAATAATTTCTTTCTTTTATTTTTTCTTTTTTTATTTTTGAGATCCCATAGATGAAGTTTTAGTGCTTATAGAAGACAAAGCTTTTGTTTAAGCATGTTACCAGTGAGAAGCATTCAGATCAGCCCATTTCACAATATTTTTATTAATAGCTTCTCTTTTCTTCAGTAAGGCATCATTATTTGTCTTTGTCAATGACCATGACATACGGCTAGTCTCACAGGCACCAAATGGCTAAGCTAAAGGCTAAAGGTTCAGCTCCAGCAGGAGTAGAAAATCAACATGAGTGATGCAGATGGCTCATTCATGGCACTAATTATCTTTTGTAAAAGATATCACTGAAGGCAAAATGGAAACTGAAGCGAAAAGAATTTAAATAGAGTCTTACATTTGTCTTCTTTTGAGAAGACAAATGACTTTTTGGTGTGCCTCAGGGCCCATTACAACAGCAGTAGCAAGCAGGCTGCTTATAGCACATCCTGATTCTAGGTACCCTTTTGATCAGACGTGTCTGCGTCTGGGTCATTTTGGACAGGGTCTTTGACAGTGGCACAGAATAGGAATGAAACACTAGGCTCTCTGTGTCTCCTGAACTTCCATGGGAGGTTAATTACAGCTTATGGCTGTGCTATATTACCTGTGGATTCCCTTTGGCAGCTGCTGTTAAATGAATACAAATGGCTCAGGCTCTAAAACAACAAGTCACCAACACATTTTGGAATCAGCTATAGAATTTGATAATGGATCTGGTCACTGATTTGGAGTTTCATACATGGCTCCTAAATCCTAAGCATTAAAAAGGATTTTAAAATATTATTTATGGAATTATTGTTTGGTTTATGAGGGGTAGGTTTTATAGGGTTTTTAGGACAAAAGACTGATGTTTGGTGATTACTGGGTAAACAGTTCCTAGTGACAGTGTTATCATAAAATCATTGGATGTGTGCTGTGCTGCAAAGATACTGATCACCCTGTTTTATAATTGGAATGGAACTGAGCTTTGTATCTCTGCAGGATGCAAAGTATGCTCTCATTTCTGTGAAATTTTGTACTAATTGGGGCTTAAAATGGTGATTTCTTTGATGCCCATTTGCAAAATTATTTACTTCACACGGAAAATCTCCATTTTTGGTTTTAGACTTACTATAACCTACTGAGAAGTTGCCCCCATATATATAATATATTTTACTAAAATATTATCAGCAATGAAATCTGAATGGAATAATTGGAACAAAGTATCACTATTAGAAGAAGTATAACTGAATTACTGGATTCATTTGCCTAAGCAGGGCTAATTAGAATGGACAAATCACTGCTCTAAAATGACTATACTCCTCAAGCTAATATCTCTGCAGAGACCTGGTATCTCACTCGGAGACTGCTTGGGAATCTCTAATATTGGTGGATTTCACTATGTCCAAAAAAATCCCAACACCTCTAAAGGTGATAATGAACCATATTCTCATTCATACTGCTGTTCCTTAAGTACCAACTGAGCTGCAAAAAAAGGTCATAAAATCTACATCTTTGAATAAAAAGGCTTCAAGGAGTAAAATCAGGACCTGATTGACCATTACGCATAATCAAAATCTTGCTCCCTCACACTATTTTGGACCATTGCAGCTCTCTGAGAAAAATCTACTCTAAATGAAACTAATCCTGAGCAATGAAGATACAAACCAATGGTAGTAGTTTGATCCTGGCTGGATGCTTGGCACCCACCAAAGCCTCTCTATCACTCCCCTCTGCAGCTGTGCAGGGGAGAGAAAACATAACAAAGGATTCATGCGTTGAGATAAGGAATGGGAGAGATCACTGGCCAAATACTGTCATGGGGAAAACACACTCAGATTAGAGATATTAATTGAATTTATTACTAACAAAATCAGTGCAGGGTAATGAGAAATAAAAACAGACCTCAAAACCATCTCCTCCCTTCTTCTCCTTCCCAGCTCTACCTCCTCACCCCCAGCAGGGCAGTGAGGAATGGGGGTTACAGTCAGTTCATAACATGTTGTTTCTGCTGCTGCTGCTGCTCAGGGAGAGGAGCCTGTCCCCTGCTCCAGCATGGGGTCCCTCCCATGGGAGACAGCTCTCCATGAACTTCTGCAGCATGAATCCATCCCATGGGCAACAGTTTTCCATAAAATACTGCAATGTGCGTCACTTTTTCATGGTATTCCTTCAAGGACAGGCTGCTCCATCATGGGTCCCCCATTGGATCACAAGTCCTACCAGGAAACCTGTTCCATCATGGGCTCCTCTCTCTATGGGTCTGCAGGTCTCTGCCAGGACCCTGCTCCAGCACAGGCCTCCCATGGGCTCACAGCTTCCTTGCAGGCATCCACCTACTCCAGTGTGGGTCTCTTCCAGGGGCTGCAGGTGGATCTTCCATCCCTGTGAACCTCCATGGGCTGCAGGAGCACAGCTGCCTCACCATGGTCTGCACCACAGGCTGCAGGGGAATCTCAGCTCTGGTGCCTGGAGCACCTCCTGCCCTTCCTTCTCTAGTGACGTTGGTGACTGCAGAGTTGTTCCTCTCACATTCTCAGCCTGTTCTTCTCTGGCTGCGATGACATCTGTGCAATAACTTTTTTTCTTTTTCTTCTCAAATCTGCCACCACAGAGTGTTACCATCATTTATAATCAGCTCAGCCCTGGCCAGTGGCACATTCGTCTTGGAGCCATCTGGCATTGGCTCTGCTGGACATGGGGGAAGCTTCTGGGAGCTTTTCAGAGAAGCCATCCCTGTAGACCCCCGCTACCAAAGCTTGGCAACGCAAACCCAATACACCAATTCATGTCTCTTAGTCTGAAAACATGCTGCATTTTCAGAAATACCCACATAGCCTCTAATGGCTTCTGCTGGCATTTAGGTCCCTAATCACTCAAACTGTCCAGTGATGCAAAGGTAAAACACTTAGTTTCATTTGCACTTGTCTATTTAGAAGGGTGTGGTGAGTCCCTGGCAACTCATGTACATCCTTATATTGCATAAAAACTGATGAAGATGAAGGTCTTTCCCTTTAATTATGTTATATTCTGTTATTATTTTCTTTTGTTTAAAATAGAAAGCAGTTTAGACAGAAAGCATATGGTTGCTTTTACTACCTGAAGAAATACACCATCTGGAAACCTCTCAGAGCAGGTTCTGAGAAACTCCCTTACATTCATAATTTTGGTAATAAACCCATTTCATTTGCTTTAGTGAATAACCAGCAGTAACATGACCTAATGTTGTCTTCCAGTTAAAATTCCAATTAAGTCTTAATATGGGCCTGCTACTTAAGCAGTTAAGCAAGTAACATTGCTAAGTAACCATTGCTAATATGTTCTCCTGTGCACTGTGCCGTATTTTTATTTACCTACTTGTTTGATTTTCTCAAGCTGTTAAACTTTCATGCCCTTAAGCTTTACAGATCTAAAATAACAGATATATGAAATGGTAATCAGTTCAAGATTAGACATTTGCATTTAGATGTTCATCTGTAGGTGTCTTTGTGTGCACTGAATATCTAAACTCTCGTTTCAGTCAGTGTAAAGCTGGTCAATGCAATCAATAGAACCTAGGCAATGATTTGAACACAAACTGAAATTCTAGAACCAGAAATTCTACTTAAAGAAAAGGAAAAAAATATTATGATGGCGTTCAGACACTGTAGCAGGTAGGTTTGTAGTCTCCATCTAAGAGTTGTTCAAAATCCAACTGGTCATGGACCTAAGCATCCTGTACTATGTGCCCCACATAAGCACTGCTTGGACTTGACAATTTCCAGAGGCCCCTCACCTGTTCTGGAATTTTCTGATTTTGTAAGTAGCCGTGTCAGAAAGCATCAGTCTCCTCTCTCTCTGTTTTTGAATTGTCTCTCCTCTGTTTTTGAATTCATAGAGGGAGAAAGAAGGGAGTACTGGGAGAATGAAACAGGAGCCTTATGCTGCAGGCATTTATATAAGAATATGGAGGTTTTGTTCTTCTACTGGTAACACTTTATGCAATTATTTTTAAAGCTCCATAATTCCTGGAGTGGGCCTAATAGAGTCACATAAGGATCTTACACTCCAGTCCCATCCCATCATGTCACCATCTGCACACTTGCCATGACATGGCCACACAACTCGGAGCAGTTGTTGGTGTTCACTCTGTTACGTAGTTGAACATGACCATGTTTCAGTCACTGACTGCCTCCAGCCTATTAAATCTGCATGCTTACACTTAAGGAACACCTGGAAAAAAACCAGGACTATGGAGATGGGTGTAAGTTGCATGAACTGTGTAGTGCACATACCATGTATGGTACAGCTCTGCTCCAAAGTAAATGCAGAAATGCTTCTGGCAGTGGGAACCACTAGGGCTTCAGACAGCCCTTTACTAAAGATAGGACCAAAGGGTAGAAAGCCAGGGGAGGTTTTTAGAAAGGAAGTAGAATTCCAGTCAAATTTGGAATCAAGGAAACTGTAAAAAGAGGTGCAAATCTCTGAGGAAAATGTGAAAATAGCTCATAATCATGTAAGGAATTGAAATATGCCTAATCTGTCCATTGTTTGAGATGCTTTTGGTTCACACTTCTTTTTTTAATTTTTTTTTGTTTACTTGTTTACTTTGTTGTACATGGAATTGTTTTTGATTGGTAAAAGTGTTTAACCTGTGGTAATCTATAGTTTTGACCTTCATCAAGAGACAACTCTGTACTGAACACTCCCAGCTTTTAATATTGCCTATCAAAATAATTTTTTATCTGAAATGAAAATAGACATAATTTAGGAATCTCTAACTGACATTTCATAGGGAAATGTCTACCAGATTCTGGAAGAGCTGTGAAAGTGCAGAGAATGCAATTAATCACCCTGCTTCTTTCACTGTTGTATTCTGCAGCAGCAATTGAGCAAAAGCAGTTCTCTTATTACCATCTTGAACACTGCCAGTGTCAATATCTCAGAAGAGGAGAAAGGTGTGTTCTTTTCAGGTCTAATTTTGAAATCCTAACAGGTTGAAGTTGCTTCAGAGGCTTGAATTGCCTAATTGTTTCTTAAAGGAAAGAAGTCTGAAGCTAAGTCTGTAAAACAGATCTCTGAACTCCCAATCTTTTGCTTAAAAGGTAGGAGGGTAAAAAAAAAAGGCATGTTGCAGAGTACATTTGTGTCAGAATTTTAGGTCAGACCAGTAGAGTGTTTTTGAAGGAAATCTCCTGATGGTACCCATTTCTAATGTTAAAATTTATGTCTTCAAGTAATCTTTGAGCTAATAAATTAGACTTATTTTTAATACAACTAACCTAGAAGATTCACTCTGGAATTACATCTATATCAAAAAACTACTCTGCATTTAGTGCACAGTGCTAGAGAGGAGCTAGTCTGAAATAAAATTGAATGAGCACTGAATCTTCAAAAACTTCGGAACTGTTCTGACTGTTCTACACTACTCACTAGTATAGATATTGCCCCTACCAGAAAAGGGGCACTTATATGTGTCACAGTCCCATTTCCACCTACACAATGTTCTGCCACATGCAGTTATGTTAATAACAGCTGGAGTGCCACTTGACAGCTGTGGTGAGATTTTCTGGGATTTTTCAGTGGCTTTTTTTTCCTGAAAAAAAAAAAGCATCTGCCAGTAAGACTCTGCAAAGGAGGAACAAAAGTATATTTAGGAGAGAAAGCAGCAAAATATGATGAGACAAGCTTTTAAGTTATGTGTCATAAAAACTTAGGTACGATTAATCAGAACAGATTGTCATTAGTATAAAATTTCCATTACTCTCAGTATAAAAATGACTGAGGAATTAATGATTTTGTGGGGTTTTGTGATGGATACTGTCCCTTAACCCAATCAGCAGTGCTGTGGTGCAGGCTTTAAAGGTGATCTAGGTCTGATCCATAGCTGGGGCAGGGTCTCCTCCAGAAAACCTCCAAAGGAGTAGCGTGACCGAGTGGGCATTGATGCATATGAGCTGGGAACACCAACTGTGTGCTTTTCCAAGACTTGTTTATCAAGAGACACAGGAAGTTGTGGGTACTGGGAGTCTTACGCACACCTTCCCATTGTATGTAATTTGACTGTGAGCCAAACACTTTATTCCATAAATGTGACAGACTAAGTGAGGTTTCTTTGAGCCCTTCTTGCTAGGCAATGTGGCTGATATGCTAGTGATCTCCTCTTGAGGTGGGATATCTCTTAAAGTTGCTCCTCAAGGCAGAAAGACCTTCTATTAATGACAGTCTTCTTTGAATGAGCTTAATTTGGGTTCTCTCTAAATTGCATCTGGACTGCATACCAAGTGCACTTTCCTTGAGCACAGATGCCTCTCAACATTTGAGATTCCTTACTTGAGACTAGGAGATCCTTCTTTACCCAGGACAGAGAGACCTCTTAATCACAGTAAATCCTTGGTAAGTAACTTAGTAATTAGTAATAATTACTTAGTGAATTAGTAATAATTAAATCCATGTACCTGATTCTGTTAGGTGTAAATTGCTGCCCAAGTGTGAGATAAAGATTGGATCCAGCCACGCCCAAGCTCCATCAGGAGCTCAGAAAGCAAGAGGGTCCACCCTGAACTTCATCACTCAGTCAGTGGCTCTCTCGTATCCTTTTTCATCTCTAACCTCTCTCTTCATGGCAAACCATTCGAGCTTGATTCTAACTTGTTTTTCGTCTGTGTGTTTCTTCCATGTAGTCATACTGTAAGTAGCTAACAACTCATTGATGAGAGGCTGGACATGACCCAGCCATGTGCACTCACAGCCCAGAAAGCCAGATGTGTCCTAGGCTGCATCCAAAGCAGTGTGGGCAGCAGGGCCAGGGAGGGAATTCTGCTCTGCTCTGGAGAGACCCCACCTGCAGTGCTGCATCAGCTCTGGGGTCCCCACCATAAGAAGGACAAAGACCTGGTGGAGTGAGATCAAAGCAGGGCCACAAAGACAAACAGAGGGCTGGAGCAACTCTCCAATGAAGACAGGCTGAGGGAGTTGGGGTTGTTTAGTCTGGAGAAAACAAGGTTCTGGGGAGACCTCAGAGCATCTTCCTGTACCTCTGATTTTTTGAGATTCACTATTCTGATGCTTAATTGAGGTGAGGAGAGAAGGGAAGAGGAAAAAGAGGAAAGGGAAGGTTATTTCCTGCATTGAATTTACCTTGTTACAATTCCCATCTAGTGGATATCATTATCCCTCTTTTTTTTCTGTCTTTTTTTTTTTTAATTACATAATGGTCTGTTATTGGAAATGTTCTTGGATTTTATGTCTGCAGAAAAACCAGAACAAAATTTTTGATCTATAATTTGTTTATTGAGGAGTCAAGTTTCCTTTCTGCTATGACCATTTAGAATTTAAGGTTAATTTAGATAACCAACACAAATTGGAAGATGTAATTATTACTATAAAATAATGCTTACATTTAAATTTTCAAACTCTTAAAAGGCTAAACAAGTCTAAACATTCTATAAAGAGTCTTTTCCAGATGAACACAATTGCTTTTCTGGAGAAATAAAAAAAAAAAATTAAAAACAAACAAATAAAAAAGTTAATGTTCTCCACACTATTTTCTCCAATTTGGTCAAAATGTACCAGTAGGTGACATCATTCTGCCCATAGGCATTTTCCCTCTTAGTTATGGCATTACACAGCAGCTGAGACACAACTAGTTATCCTCAAAAAAAATCAATCCTTTTCAGAGCTGTTTTTTCTTAAAAACAATTGAAAATACTTGTTATTTATATTCTCTGTTTACACAGGTTTGACTTTGTAGTTGGCTATGTTGAAAATATGCCAATATAGACAAAATTCTTTTTCTCTTAATTTGATCACTTATACCTATACACTTTTTAAACACTTTTCTCACAATACGGAACTGGAATTTTTGGGGCTAAATTTTTACCCTTTCTCTTACTCAATTTTAAAGGCTATTGGCTTAGAAAATATAATTAATGTACCAAAATAACAAAGATGAAGTGAGGGAGGAAGGCAGCTGTAAAGGACAAAGGGATAAAAAAAGAAAAACATAAGGCAAACATTATCTTGATGTTGGTATCCAAAAGAAGGGACAAGAAGGTTTGTTCTCCTGATAAGTGGTCATCTGCTCAGAGGAGGGAGTATGTAGAACAGAACTGCAATAAATGAAATCATAAGTGAAAAAGACATTTAGAAAACAACACCAATGTCAATTAAAAAATTAAAATCAATTACACCAAGAATAATTCTACAGAAAAAATGGAAAAACACCCCAATGAAAACAATTGTTTCCTTAAAGATAAGTGGATTAAATGACAGGAAGACAAATGTAGAAAAGAATATGAGAGGAAAAGGTCCACGAAAATACAAATCTAAAAATAAAACAATCTGCACAACTATAATAAGATTTGTAGGTGGCAAAAATATCTGTTGCCCATCTTTCTGTTTTGTGAGGTGGTACTTCAGCTGAGCACAGCAGTATTTGAAGTGTTGCAAACACCACCCAGCAAGACAATCTGTGTGATTGCTTTTGTGATAAATTGCAAAAATATTTCTTAAATACATTTTGATATGAAGACAGGTGATATCTGAAGAGGGTTGGTTCTCATTTGGGATTTGGGACAACTGTGCTGTCTTGGCCAAAAATTATTCCACTCACAAGACCCAACCCTAACCATTTGTAAGATTTCTGTACCTGTCAGGGAATCAAGTGCTGTGCTGACAGAAGATAATATATGTTCCATAATATTATACATAGCTTTTAAAATTATGGAGGGATATGCGTGGAACAGGCTTTTGACCAAGGTGGACTTTTTGCCTGATGGAGCTAGAACTAATTTTATATTATTCTTTGTGTTCAACATATTACATAATAGCAATTCTGTTGTTGCAGTCAGAAAGCTTTAAAAAACTAAATCTAAACATGGGAATCCGTCTAGAGACTTTAGTGTTACATTTGGACTAAATTTGAATTTCATCTTCCTTTCATTAACACATCATTCTTTAATGCATAAGACCAAAAGCTGGGACAGATGCTTCTCTGATATGCAACTTTTGCTGTTGAGATACTTACATGAAGCTTTCCTTGAAGATTTGTGAAGAGACCATCACACTTCTGCAAAAATAAATTCCTGTGTCTGAATTGTAACACTTGGTTTCTCTAGTTTTTCTTACTTATAATACTGCTGTACTGTAAGAAAGTAAAAGGAGTTTAGACAAATGTTTGATGTAGAAAAGTCAAACATGAAGCTCAGTGACATTCCCCAAGCTGTGTTCGACAACAGTACCTGAGACACGCCTCCCCAAGTGTTACTTTTATCCTCTGACAAAGCATTGGCAACATGCAGATTAATAGCAGATTAATTGTATCTCCTTTCCCCACCTGTATTAGTATATACATCTATGAGACCTCATCTTCCCTGATCTGAGTGTGGTGAAAACTCTTAAACATCAGAGTTTCTCACTCTTCTCTTCTGCCCTCATCAGAAAGGTCTATGGTCACAACTCAGTGATCAGTGTTGAATTAAGGGTAACTACTGGAAATTTCAAGAGACATAAATTTAAGAATGGATCCTGAAGTTCTCAAGGACAGGATACATTTAGTAGGGTGAATAGATAAAAATACTAATTTAAAGTATGAAATGGTACATGGAAAAAGCTCAAAAAAAACCTTTTCAAGGGGAAGTAACGAATTTTATATTGAAGTTTGATTGTTCATTTTGGTTTCTTAACTACATGTGTTAATAAAGGTCATAAAACAATCCATCCATAATACACTGCTTGTGTTGATAACCTTTGAATAAGACTGCTGAAGGGGGATTTGATGGGAAAGTTTCCATCCAGTTTTACTCGGAGCGCTTATATTTATTTTCTGCAAATAAACTAGCAAAAAGAGAAAATGCTCAAATATATATTCTGAAAACAGTATCCAGAGAATTTTAAGTATGTTCTTTTAGAATAATAATGCACAGAATGTAATAATAATGCAAATATTTGCCCTAGAAATCCAACTGTAAGTATTGTCAATATGAGACAGGGTGTAGGGATATATTAACACATGTAAACATGTCAAAAAAGAGATGAAATTTGAATTTCCAAATAAGCTAGAAAACAGTAAATGATACATGAATATTCATAAATATGAAAATCTGTACACTGAAATACTATTTGCTTAAGACATTCAGTGATTATTTTGAATAACAAAAAACTTATGGAAACCCTGATGTGTCTGCTAGCAATTCACACGCCAAAAACAGCAAGTAAACTCCATCAGTGATTCACAATGAATAAACTCATTGTGCTCTTAGCCTGTTGAACTCTGCAGATACATAATATGGCTGTCAATAAATATGCATGTGTTTGTGTGTGTAACTGCTTATTCTACATTCATTTCCTATTTAACTTTTACCAAATTAAACCTTTAGCCAGTGAACTTTTTCCTATCTATGCAGAAGTTATGCTCCTTCTTGAGTTGTAGGCTTTTGCTCTGGCTGTTTTTGGACAGCACCACATATCCAGCATTGTATGTCTTAGCCCTGTTTGATTACATCAACTTCATGATTTTTCATATAGCTTTCACACAACTAATGTGTAGGAAAATTAGGATTTTATTTATGCCAGAAATTGTTTACTCTTTGAGGAGACAATGATGCCTAGGACATATTAGGTCCTGCCAAGGTCTACCAGGCAAAGAGACAGAATCCATTGGATAGAGTTGTTTCACATTTGTCCAGCAAAGCTGCCTCATCATCTAGTAATTTTTTTTAACTTGAGCACAACATAGGAAAAATCTCTGGGTAGAGATGGCAACAAGAAATATTACTAAGTAGTAGAACAAGGAATTTTAGATACCCTTTATATCTAATAAAAATTGGCTATAAATGTCAATGAAACTGTTATAGCCTGCTCAAGAGAATCCTCATAAAACTGCTAATTCCTTCTTGATGTCTGGGGTCTGAATGATATTAGCAGCCTCCTATGGGAACCTGGTGTTTCTAGTATGCTTTTTCTGGTGGAAAAGTTCCATAGCAGCTCTGCAAAATTAAAGTGACCAACACCCTGTGAATTGCCTTGAAGTTAGGTGTCAGTAAGTAAACTAAGAACACACCCATTTAGCATTTCTTGGTAAGAATATTACAGTGTTTCTGCTTTTAACTCTAGCATCTTCCTCAGTTTCCAGCTGATTATTGAAAATGCAGAGTTTCTATATCACTTGCAGAAGCACAACTGCAAAAAGTAGTTTTCCCCTTCTTCTTGAAATCCTCGGAACCAGTTTTGTAACAACGTCTTTTTCCTTTATCATAATGCAGTTCTCATTTCCACTAATTAAGCCAATATTTCTCTTGCTCTCTCTACTATTATATGTTTTTCTTTGGTATTTGATCCATTTAGATTACATGGAGTTTCACATGGACATGCAGAGAGTCACGGGCTTGCTATCCACCCTGTCACCAGAAAATCAGAAGGACATATCCACATGCAGTGTGGCACTGAGCACAGTCCCACTGAGAGATGGGCTTCATTGGCTTCAGCTTGGCAGTCACACAGATTTGAGTTTCAGACTGAATTTGGATCTTGGACTGCCAGCTTCAAGGATAAGCAGAATGCCCTCAGTCTGCCTTCATCTTTAAAATGCCAGAAAACCTCTCCCCATAATATTCAGTGTTGTCTGCCTAAAACTAGGTCTTCTCAGAGATTTTACATGACTTAAAAAACACGTAATTTTTATACCAGGACAAATTAATTAATATTCTGTTCTGCCTTTTCCATCATAAACCTGGAGTGCTTCATAAAGTAGAGAATTCTACATCTGAGAAGAAAATGAGGTATTAGACTGCTGCCTGCTTCTGAAAGATGGTGGCTTTTCATTGTTTTGTAATAGTAGAATAAGTCTGAAGTTGATGAATTAGTGGAAGAGAGCATATGGCCAAAAAGTCAGAAGTGAACTATAAATGGATTTACTACATGCCATGCTTTTGAATCCATATACACAGAGCAACATGGTACATAGAACATCTATATCTTAATCTTAGCAATACAATAAATCAGACAAAGAAAATATCGGCACAGAAGTGATTCATCATATGCCACACTATGTTCCAAGCCTGTCCACTACTGCTTCTACCCAGAGCAATAACAAAGAACTTGCCATCAAAGAAGTGTCAGTTTTATTTATATTGATCCCAAAATTACCTTTTGTGCTGTTTGCTCTTCTAACTGAGTATATGTGTCAGTCAGGAAAAGGAAAACAAACCCTCACAGAACTGGCATATTTCCAATATTGCAAGTGAAAGGCAGGAGTGAGAGACAAAGAGAGTGGTAGGCTAAATTTAACAGCAAGAAAAATATACAATGGCATAAATCTTTCCACAAAGCCTCCATGCAGTTGTTAATGTCTTCCAGAATTCCTGTCCTGGTGTATGACATTTGAAGATATTATGACTTGGCCAGAAATGTGTTCTCCAAAGGTATATCATGAATGCAGGAAACAGTGTAAACATTTCTAGAGAGTAGTATTCTTGCACCAAAAATCAGAAATAACCCAATGTCCCATCCTGGTGCCACGGGATGGAGTACTACAGGTGACTCTGTTGTTGGGGATTTCTTTTCCCACAGAGAAAATCTCCATAGCTGAGTCCCCCTAATATTATGGCCTTTGAAGGTTCCATCGAAAATTCCACAACACTAGTGAATTGGCTCCAGATTCTCTAGAATGTTAACTTCCAGCCATCAATACATTTCTCTTAGGTTCAAGGTGGGCAATTTTGCCTTAGTTTCTGCTCCAGAGTCTTGCAAGAAAGCATCTTCTGAGCAGCGACATGATTTAAGGTGAGTTGGAATCAAATGCAACAGATACGGTGCATCAAATCAGTGGCCAGGAGATATACACAGGGTGTGAAGGACATAAAATAGGACCCCTTTTTTCTGTTCTCTACCACTGGGTTTGTCCTTGTTTCCTTGGTGAGGAAGAGCACAAGAGAAATTCCTGTAACAGACAAAACAGGGAAACCCATTTAAAGATTTTAATTATTCAAAAGTTAACAAAACTCAAAAACCTTGCAAATTTGTATACTCCCTGTAGTAAGATACTAATGTTTCTGAATGAGTAAACAGTAAAGTCGTGGTTCTCTTTAGGATTTTAACAAGGTTGGACAGTCTTATAACACTAGCCAAGATTTTCATAAATTTCAAATGTATTGCCAGAAGATTAATAGGCCTTTTACTATGGTAGGGTAAACTCACTCTCTGCTTCTATTTTGTCTATAAAATAACACAAAAGTGTTTCAATTCCTTATTTTTGTCCTAATCTGTAAATTTTGTTTCATTTTTTGGGTCATACTTGTGCTGAAAGGCAGCTGATATTTGCTTACAACTCTAAAATTCTTGTCTACTAGAAGTAGCATAAGCAAAAATATAGGTTTGATTTCCATACAACCTTAATTTCTACTATTCAAGTTGCTACAAAAATTAAACTCTTTGTGTTAATGTTAAATTTTCAGTTTAGTTTATGTGAACATTCTATAATAATCTAATTTATATGTTCCATTAAAATGCATTAATTTAACTGCATGTTAAATTTTGTATGCACTGAAGCCCAAATAAACTTTCCAGATTAAAAAAAAATCACAAAACCTAAAATTATTTTTAATAACTTTCTGAATGTCTAACACTTAACTGTGGTGTAAAAGATAATGTCAAGAACAGCTGAGTGAAGGATAAAGAGCAGAATTGAAAAAGAAATGAAAACTATAATTCTATAAATATTTGCAGACCACTGATGCACTCACATTTTGAAAACCTCATGGTGTTCTGGTCACCTCATAAGAGAAGAAACAGTGCCACTGGTAGGCTGAAAGACATGTAAAGACTGTCCGCAAAAATATTAAACTGATTGAGACACCTCAGCTCAGACAAGAGATAACTGAGATATAATAGAGATCTGTAAAACATAAGTAATATGGAATGGGTAATTGTATTTTGGTTTCGATGCCATGGAAATGAGAGGACATCAAATGTAATGACAAAGAAAATTTTCTCAAATACTCAAAGGAAATACCTTTGTCATTCAATACTTAAATGGATTGTTGAACCTGTGGCCACAAGATGTTTTTGTTGCCAAGAGCATAAATGGGTTCAAAAGTTGATTAGATAAGGTAATAGAGGAAAGCTCCACCGAGGACTGCTAAACATGGTGGTCTGATTACAGCCTCTGGCTTTAGTTCAGAAGATCCCTGAACCAGAGAGAGCCAGAAGCTGCAAGAATAGAAGCAAGGAAAGTACCACTCTGTGCATACCCTACTGTTAATATTTTTTCCCTGAACATCTGGTGCTGAGCCCCACTGAAGTTGAGCTTCTGGTCTGATTTAGTGCTGCTGCTCTCAGAGGGGTAGAGGGGTGGAGGTACAGAAAGGGGGTGTGGGTGCCTTTGCAGGCTCTTTTTAGTGATATTTACTGCCCAGGATTAAAAACTAATTAAAAAAACAACCCCGATAAAATACAGCATGCTGACCCAAATCCTTCATAATTCAAACCCTTAAAAAAAGCAGTTGTGTGACAGTTCTATTTCATTCTAAGCGGGGAAACATCAAAGAAAAGTGACAAAAAACATATCAGAGTAGAGATTACCTGTAATTCCTTCAAAGAAAGGAAGGAATGGAGCTGGCTCTCTTATTCCTGGGATAGAGTCTCTAAGCAGGGAACAACAGTGGTACAAGTGTCACGTAGGGTGTGTGCAAGGCTTGCTACAGTGAGTGTGGCATGAATAACACTGACAGATTCACAGCCACACCATGGACCCCAGGGGGACAACTGAAGAGGAAGCCAGGACTGCTCAGATGCCAAATTTCACTTTCCTGGAAAATGTCACTGTTGACAGCAGTCCTTTACATGCTTGAAGTGCCGCCAAGGTTAAGCATTGGTGTGAATAGAACTACATTTTTGAATGCACAGGTGAAGACTGTACAACTAAAATAAAGCCACCAGATGAATGTAGGACAGGAACTGGGTGACAGCAACGCCTTACCCAAACCACTACACCAACTCAATCGGTCTTCACCCCCAAACACCACCTGAAAGCTGTCTGAACTCAGATGCCATAATTTTGAGCTTGGAGGCTTTAAATAAAAGTTTGATTCTGCTGTTGTCTTTGCAAAAACAACTTTGAGTCATTATCGAAATAATACTCCTCATTATAAACCCGGTAAAATACAGTTATGTTTAGAATAATAGAGCAAACAAAAGGAATTAAAAAGCATTGCACCTCATGCCTAAAATCTTCTATTCAAGAATCATTATAAATTTCTTGACCTTTCAAGCTGTAGTCTTTTTGTATCCAGAGTGGAAGCCATTTTTATATCACTGCAAACAACTTTATACCACTGAAAGGTTGGGCAGTGGCTGCCAGTCTCTAGTGTATTGGGATGACACTTTGAAGATGTGATTTCTGCCCATCAAGTCATATCCCCGTGTAGTTGATAATATGACCTGACATTCTATAAACTCATCTATAAACCTTCCCATCCTACAAGAGAGAAGTTCCAACTGCACCATCACTATTCATTTGGGCTTTGGCAGTTGCTTTTAAAAGCAAAGGCACATAAACAAGTAATATCCTCCAAAGATCTTCTTCAAGAAATATAAGTCCTGAGAGAAAATATCTCAGCCTAACACATCAGACATTGTGAAATGTCACAGCATTAACACTGTAGTCCATGGTAATAGGTTTGTTGTATATAATGATTACCTTTCTTGGAAGCTTGCCAGCATGTGTGTCTTCACATTCAAATCTATCATACATGCATCTTTGTTAAAGAGGTGGAGGTTCACTGCAATAACTTAATCCAGGTGTGAATTGAGACATTTTACTCCAGTGTAGTTATTCTTAATCTACACAGGAATTAAAAAAAAGAAAGAGTAGCTCAAAATCTGTTATAGATTCATAATTCTAAATAAATTAAACAGATCCACAGATACTATAAATTTTTGTGAATTGTAATTGATCACAGCTGCCTAGAATTATAGATATTTGTTATATGTTTCCAAACATCTAATACATAGATGAGACACAGAAAAACTAAGTAAAGATAATGATCTTTGTTTTAAATGGGGTAATTTTCTTTGATAGCATCTACGTTATGTACGCCTAGAATTCAACTATGATATTTATATTAGATGCATTTTTGATAACTATATAGATAGAAAATTATATTTATTAAAAGTTCTGGCATCCCAGTATATGCTTTGTCTGATTTTTGGTTTCTACCAATCAAAGACAGACAGTTTTATCTCTGTCTTACAGGGACAAGAAGTTTGCTGTGGGAGCTGCATTGATACTCTGAGCTTCTTCACATCACCACTCAAATACATCAAATGCAATGACCTTTTCACAAGAAAAGAGTTTCCTGTCTGCAGACCAGCCCTCTTAAAATAGCAAATGTTCTTCTGTGTTATAGAAATGCGTTGTAGGATTAGGTGGACCAGCTTCTACTCCTCAATTTTTTTTTGATATCTAATCATCCTTCAGCTGCACACTTCTAACAAATTGCACTCAAGAATTTCTATCTGTACATATCATCTGCTGGAATACAGTTAAACATGGGACTGAAACATGACACAGTAATTATAGTTTTATGATTGGGTTTACAAGAGAGAGAGGAAGGCTGCCCAGAGCCACCTTTTCTCCAGGCTAAACACCCCAGATCCCTCAGCTATTCCTCATAAGACTTGTGCTCCAGACCCTTCATCAGCTTTGATGCTCCTCTCTGAACTGGCTCCAGCACCTCAGTGTTTTTCTTATAGTGAGAAGCCCAAAATGGAAGACATGGAGTGCCCATCCCTGGAGGTATTTAAAAGACCAGCACTACAGATGGCTTAGTGGTGGATTTGGCAGTGCTGAACCTGATTACCTTAAAGGTGTTTTCCAACTTTAACGATTCTGTGATGCTATACACATGTGCAAACCATTCTCAGTTAAAGTTTTAAGGGAACAGAAACAGCAGAATAAAAATATTCTGCAAATATATGTGTATGTATGTATATATATATATATATATATACGTATGTGTGGGCATACATATTTTCTGCATCTGTAATTACACACACACGCCTTGGAGACAAAACACTCAGACACAGGCCCAATCTGGAATGCCCTTTCTTATGCCTTTAGGGTATTCTGAAGATTTGATTTGCAAGGATGTAAAAAACTAAATAGCAATATGTTACAGTTTTATAATGCAGAAGTTGCAACACTGATTTAGCTGGAATGTTTCCACATCAATGTAAATGTGAAAGTGAGAATGGAATTTTTACAACAAAGCAAATTTCTTGTACTGGTCATGCTGCGTATAAAAGGGAATTTTTATTGAATACATGCACTTATCTCATGAAAAGACAGCAAGTAATTTCAAATACAAATGGAAATGTGACTATGAATAGACAATTTGCACATACAGAGACAGTTTGAAGATAATAAAAGAGAGTTCTTGACCATTGGAAAAGAGATTTTCAGTAACTTACTATCTGCTCTGCAAGTATGTGATGAACAATACCTGCAGTTCCTGGTCCCTTGATATCCAGACTGGAGCCCATTGTAGAATATTGTTTCCTACCTACTGCTATTACCCAGGGTTCCTTTTACTGGAAAAGAAATAACAAATGCAGAATATGAACACAGCAATATCCGTGACAATATCCAATTCTGTCTGGGATAGAGTTAATTTCCTTCACAGCCACTGGTGTGGGGCTTTGTTTTGGATCTGTGCTGGAAATTGTGTTGTTAATTCAGGGATATCTTAGTCACTGCAGAGGAGGGCTTGCACATCATTATGGTCTTTTCTGTTCCTCACCCCATGCCACCAGGAGGCTGTGGGAGCACAAGGAGTCGGGATGAGATACAGCCAGAAAAGCTGTAGGGGCTCAAGGGATATTGCATACCATAGGTCATCATGCTTAGCAATAAAATGATGTGGGAGGTGGCAGGGAGACTCTGCTTGAGGACTGGCTGGGCATTAGTTGGTGGTGAGCAATTTGCATCACTTATCTTTCTTGGGGTTTATTTTTCTTTTTATTGTCTGCTTGTTACCTCAACATCAGAAACATCATAGCTGTAGTATCTATTTTAAATTATTCTGTTCTATGATTTAATCTCTCACACAGAGGACAGTCGCTTATTTTTATTATATCAATTGTCTTAATGAGTTGGATTTGGGATATCCATCTACAGGCTATACTGGAGATGGAAAATAATATAATTTTCTCTTTTTTTTATTAAAGGAAGAAAAAGAAAGACATATTTCTTTTGATGTTTTATATGCTTATTTGGCTTTTTCCTTATGTGTCCTTCAAAATACTATTTTTAATGTATTTGTTGAATTAATACTCTGATTTCCATAGTTTATGCAATAAAGCCTTATTTATATTAGTTAACTATGCAAAACATTTCATGCAAAATATCCTAATTAAAAGCTGCTCTATTATTTCTTGATCCCACTGGGATATTTTAGTCGGAAGTATGTATCCTAAAGACTGTAATACCAAATTATATTTTCCATTATAGCTGAACAATTAAATGGAGCCTAAAAGACACAAGAGAACTTTTCTCAGATATCTTAGAATGTGTTGCTAATATTCCCAATCTAGTACAGATGTAGAGGGCAATATCTGCATTGCACAGATGAGGTTAAAAATAGAAGACAGTGGCAACCTGCTTTATTAGGCCAGAATCTTATGTACCTGATTTATGACCTTGACAAACATTTGAATTGGAAACATCTGGGGACTGGACTGTCATTAATTCAGAGCATGTGTTTCTCATTTTTCTGTGACTTTTTTAACACAAAATAAGACTTCATATAAAACTAATTTAAAGTATAATTGACAAATTAAAGGACTAGCCTATGTTTACATTCCAATTATCTGTAACAAAATATTCTACACTTACTGTTGAAAACAGACAATCAAACAAGTGAATGTAATTCAAAAAGATGTGAAAAAAATTCCTCATTGTCCAAATTATTAACTTTAAGCTGTGAAAACTTTTCCTTTCTCATTTCAATAATCTGGCATCTTGCAACAAACCAAAGTTGAGTGCATGTCCTGGTTTGGCCCGGGGGGATGTCAGTCTTGGAGGTGACCTGACCTGCAGGAAGTTGAACAACTTCCTTCCCAAGAGAGAGAGCCAATAACCAGGTATTTTTAAAGATTGATATGTAGGTACACCAATAAAAAACTTAGTCCGCCTTTGAGGAGGAAAACCCCTATATAAGCAGAGAACCCCTGATCCTCTTCCTCTTTTGCTTGCTGCTGTTGGTAGAGAAGGATCTCCCTGCTTTTCTCTGCGGTAAGGCTGGAGCCACCCCCTCCCCCACAGGGAGAGCGGGGGGGGATGGAGGTTTTGGAGCGGCCGGGCAGCTGCAGCCTGGGCATGGGGGAAGGAGGTTTTGGAGCGGCCGGGCAGCTGAAGCTGGGCATGGGGGAAGGAGGTTTTGGAGCGGCCGGGCAGCTGCAGCCTGGGCATGGGGGAAGGAGGTTTTGGAGCGGCCGGGCAGCTGAAGCTGGGCATGGGGGAAGGAGGTTTTGGAGCGGCCGGGCAGCTGCAGCCTGGGCATGGGGGAAGGAGGTTTTGGAGCGGCCGGGCAGCTGAAGCTGGGCATGGGGGAAGGAGGTTTTGGAGCGGCCGGGCAGCTGCAGCCTGGGCATGGGGGAAGGAGGTTTTGGAGCGGCCGGGCAGCTGAAGCTGGGCATGGGGGAAGGAGGTTTTGGAGCGGCCGGGCAGCTGCAGCCTGGGCATGGGGGAAGGAGGTTTTGGAGCGGCCGGGCAGCTGAAGCTGGGCATGGGGGAAGGAGGTTTTGGAGCGGCCGGGCAGCTGCAGCCTGGGCATGGGGGAAGGAGGTTTTGGAGCGGCCGGGCAGCTGAAGCTGGGCATGGGGGAAGGAGGTTTTGGAGCGGCCGGGCAGCTGCAGCCTGGGCATGGGGGAAGGAGGTTTTGGAGCGGCCGGGCAGCTGAAGCTGGGCATGGGGGAGGGAGGTTTTGGAGCGGCCGGGCAGCTGCAGCCTGGGCATGGGGGAGGAACTCAGCCAGAGCTCTTGGCAGATCNGCCCGCTCCTAATCCTCATCTCACAGCAAACATCAGGTAAATTTTAGTAAATCTGCTGGCGTTTGGCCAGACACTTAAATTGGTGAACTGAAACCACTACAGTGCACCAAACCAAATTTTACATAGTTCAGTATTCTTGCACTAGAGAATTGTTCACTTTTAAAAGTAGTACATTTCAGGATAGTGTTGCCCTGATTTTTTAGAGTGCTGTGTTTATAGTTGGTAGCAAAGGTTCTCATGGATTTTGTGTAAACAATCCGTGTTTCTATAACCGGCCAAGGACTGTTTTGTACTTTGGATGTTGTTTTTCGTTCTTCTTTCTGGGGTGGAGAATGTGATGGACTGTGTTTCTCACCTATGGAATTTGAGAGGTGGCAACCTCTTTGTCCAATCCATAACTGTCTGTAAAAAGGTATAAATATAAGAATAAAGAGAGGCTGGGGCTCTTTTGCTCTCTGCCCGGCCTTGGTCTGGCTGACCTCCTGAGTTGCCTATTTGTCTCGTGTCCGACAGAGCGACAGGATAGAATTTTGTATTTCTTTGTTGAAAGTATAAATGTGCTTTTCAATTCTCCACAGCACAGTTTAATTGTAGAAATTTATCAAGGGGTTTAGAACATCATCTCACTATCTAATGGTCATTACTTTCTTTACTAGTAGGAGTAAAACATATGTGTGATAGTATGATAAACTGTAAAATAATTTTCTCCCTGTCTTGTAAAAATTTCTGTTATAGGGATTGTCATTATTTAATATACTGCCAGTTCTCTGAGTAATCTGGCTCAGTATTGCCCTGCTCCTATTTTGCTTTTCATAATGCCCAGCATGAAATCACATGAAATCACAAATCAGAATTTGTGACCTTTTTCTATTCTTCTATTTTTTGCTACTAACAAAAATAATTTGATCTTATCTTCATTGCTACCATTCAAGTAATTTCAGACATGTCTTAGGTCACCTCTTAATCACCTCTACACCAGATTAATGAAGCTCAGTTTCTTGAGCCTCTTCTGATTTCTCTCCTGTGCAAAGCTGCTGTCATTTCTGCTCTCTGTTGGTGCTCCAATAGGTTTTCCACATTTGTTTTGAAAATGAGGACCAATACTGGCTGCAACAGATCAGTTTTGGCCTCAGCAGTGCCAGCAACTGGTGAATCATAGCTTTCCTTTATATAGTAGCCAAATTTCTTCTAATACAGCCAAATATATTAGAATTATATTGATATTTGCAGTGGAATTTCACTGTAGAGCTGGATCTAGTGGTTTAACCCTAGCTAAGCACTGGACACTCACTCCCTCACTCTCCTCCACCACTGGAAAGATGATCAGCAGGGTACAAATGAGAAAGTTCATGGGTTGAGTTAAAGACAGTTTAATAGGTTAAACAAAAGCTGTGCATGCAAGCAAATCAAAACAAGCAATTAATGCATCACTTCCTATCAATAGGCATGTACAGCCCTATCCAGGACAGTTTCATCTCATGTGATAGTGACCTGGGATGACAAACATCATCAATTCTAGAAGACCTGTGCTTTTTTATTCTTCCCCTAGCTTTATATTCTAATAATGATGTCATATGGTACAGAATATTCCTGTGATCAGCTGGGGTCAGCTGTCCCAGCTGTGTCCCCTCCCAGCTCCTTGTGGCATGAGAAGCAGAAGAGACCATAAATCTGAGTAAGGTCTCCTCAGCAGTGACTAAAACATCCCTGTGTTAACAGCACTGTTTGCCACACACAGATCCAAAATATAACCCCACACTTTCTACTATGAAGAAAATTAACTCCATCCCAGCCCAAACTGGCACAAATATACATGATCCCCAGAAGTCTTTAAAGATGACTGTTCCTTGCCAGTAGTCTATCCCATACCTCAGAATTACTACACTCCAGGTGCAGAACTTGGCACTGCTGCCCAATGAACTTCTTAAGGTTTCTGTCAAGTCTCTGTCCCTGGAGTTGTTAATTGAAACATTCATCAGAGGATGAAAGCCAGATTGGAAATGCATGTTCTTTCCCCTTTGAATACAGCTGACCAGACAATCTTCCATCTACTTACCACATCCTCGACTTCCAAATGAGGGGATGAGGGAGACGTTCAAAGCTTTAGTAAATTCAATTATATATACACCCTCAGTAAATGTATTTTACATCACTCTTACCTGGCCATATAGCTAGTCATTTCATTTTAGCCATTCACATTGGACAAGCATGAATGACCCTTTTTTTGAATCCCTCTTAATTATTCCTGACAGATGCTTTCTCCTTCATGCCTTCGGAACCGAACTCAAAGAGGAATTAGCTTAACGTTCTTGCCAGGGACTGAGATCTCATTTCTGGCTTTCCTACAGAGTGAGGGTCTCCTTTGCTAGTCACAACTTTTTCTCTCTTTTGTTCAGCTTGATTGTACCTCTTCCTAACATGACCTTTTCTTCTTCAAGAGAGTCACCACAGCTGAGGTGGCAACACCATCTGCCTCCTAAGGTTTTGATATGGTGAATGCATCTGCTTCAGAAGGAAACAGGTCAGAAGTCTTCTAGCCCAATAGAAGTTTGCCTAGTAGAACAAAATTTCACCTTGTTTGATATGAGAAAACTGGATAAGGATTTTGGCATTAGAGAAAGCTATTCTAATATTCAGAATGTAGGTTTTATAGAAAGTAACTTTATTGGCTAGAAAGGAGAACAGAGGCATATTATTTAAAACAAGTTTCAACATCTGAGCTGCTTAATAGAATTGGTTTTGGGCAATAAATTATCTGCAAGTTTAAATTATAATAATGATGTAATTATGGTAATATGCTAATAATTGCTAATGTAAATGTGATGTTAATGAAAAGAGTGATTTGTGTAGGTAATAAGAATTAGACGCTCTAATGTATTGATCTCAATGTGTATAAGGATATCTTGGAGAATGAGTATGTAAAGTAGACAAAATGAGGCATGTTTAAAGGAGTGATTCTTCAGAATTTTCCCCAGGGTGGTTTTTATTAATGCCAGACCACCTGCTTCTACTAGGCCATGTGAAAAGGAAAGAAGATAACAAGCTGAAACCTTACTGGAAAACAGACATTTTAATTTTAGTGATAAAAGAATGTTAATTCAGATCCCTACTTCTGATGAATTAAATCCCTGTTTGTCTTTAATAACATTAGACTGACTGTTCAGACAAGAGCCTAGTGGGATTATTTGGGCCTCATCAAACTAATTCCAAGGACAATTACAATTCTTTCTTGAATAGTAGCATCTCTGAAAGATCTATGCACATGACACTGAAATTGAAATAGATTTTTTTTAGTACTGCTGCCTCCATGACAGATGATAGATAAATCAGCACATCCACCTTTACATCAAAAAAGAGATGTTTAGATTTCTAATGGCTTCTAAGTAAGGGGCATATGCACTGAGCAGTTGGTTCAGGTACATAATAAACTTACAGTCTTTATTAGGCTGTACATAACTGTATAATTGCCTACACACTCATTGAAGAATGGTCTGGAAATAATCTTCTCAACTGGTGCAGTATCCACCAAAATACAAGGTTTTTCCTATGTCTTTTAAACTATACAGATATATATATTAAAAGAAGCTAATAAAAGAAAGGAGAGAAGTTTTCCAAGAACAATGAACAAAACAACTGCAGGGAGACATAAGTTTCAAACTCCTCTTTCCAGTCAAGAAAAAAGGAGGACCTTCTAGCCAGGATAAACTGAGCAGAAACCAGGTGGGTAAAAACTATTTTCTGCTCTTTTGCTTCTCCTGTCTTGGTTTTTGATGTCTTTTCAAGAAAGAGAAGAGTTGGAAAGTCTCAAAAAAAGAGAGAACATCTGTCAGCATTACACAAAATTTTAGCTAGGAACTGATGCAGGCATAAATATTTATATCTTTTATAAAATATACACTCTATTGAATTTGATTTGATAATGTAGTTATATTAATTGACTGTGCTATATTGATATCAGGACATGCTTTAATATTTAATAAGTTATATACTATCTGAATTCTGATATTTTAAGATGATTTAAGCTGAGATATGACTAACACAGCCCATCTCCGGATACAATGGCTGCTTACTGTGGCGCTGTTGTTGCATAGCAGAAAAAAATAAATAGTAGATTTGGAAGACATAATTCATGAGTTCTAAATCTGATTTAATTTTTCCGATCAAATAGATCACGTCTAAATTTTTCCTAGGGCAAAATTCATGCTTAATAAACCTGTGTGGAAAATCTTGTTTTGTCTCATTAACAGCCTAGTTTCTTTCTAGATAAAAATGAAAATTTTATCTAAAGTATAATAATATAATGATAATGGTACAGTATGAGAGAAGCAGAAACATTTTGTCTTGAAAATTTATTTAATTTCATTTGTAATGATTCAGTAAGTTCTTGTATAAATTATTCAAAAATAATTTTTAAAGCTGAAATTTAAATTAATGAAACTTCAAAAGCATTGCAAAAAACTCAGCAACATTTCTGAAATTCTAAAAAAAGTAACTTAATTTCTTTCAAAACTGATTTTTTCTTCCAATTTACCTTTGTTTAAAAAGAATTAACTTCTAATCTACACTCACTTTTCATCTTTCACCCAAGCAGTCAGTCAATATTTTACACTTTTGGTTAATATGAAAAAAATAAGTTAGAGGAATCAAAAAAAAAGATATTGGGCTACAGGTCAGTCACACTATGAGCAAAATCCTTGTACACAAAACTTACTTCCATATCCCCAGCCATAAAAGCCAACCTGGCAGCTGAATGTAACTCTAGTCAAAACACCACTGTGCATCATAATGTCAAGAGAATATATTGATAATTAAACTAGTCTGACATGGTTCCAGATGATTTCAATTGCATGACTTTGTTTAGCATAGAATATAGGCTAATAATATTAATGGTTACCATTATGTAGTTTAAAAAATTAACAGTTTGTTTTTTAAAAAGAATTTCAGAAATGAAGTGCTTTTTTCTATCCACAGAAGGAATACTCAGTTTTGAAAAAAGTTTTGCAGAGATTTTTATTTTCACTCCTTTTTTTCTTTCTGATTAAGGAGGTTTTCCATTCATACTAACATGGCGAGAGAGGTTATCAAAGAGAAACTACATGCAGTGTGCCTTGATGCTTATCCTCTGATGGTTTCATCATTAAGTTTTATATGACAAGCAGATACTTCTTGATTTTCTCTGTCTTGGGGCTTGGCAAGCATACTGAAATTGTAGCATATTTTTGAACACTAACATTAGATCTAAACTGAAAAAAACACTAAAGAAAATATGGTTTAAAAAATCTTATGTAATGTGTTGATAAAAAATTGTAAAAAAACCTATTTGTTGTCATGAAGAAGGATTTTGCTTTGACTGCTAATATCTTTTCATTCTTACCCCAGATTCTGAATCTTTTATAGGTACCATTCATTTATCTGTTGCAGGAAATTCACTGCAATTCTTACCAAAAGAGAGCTGAGCCGAAAGAAAAAGCAGATGGGTGCTGCGTGCTCCCTTGTTCAGGCAGCCAGAGTTAGAGCTGTACAAGAATCCTCCGCCCTGGTGATATTCACACAGATCTTCTCCTGACAGTTCTGGCCACCCAAGGTGAGCATTCACCAGTCGTGGATGTTATAGAAGCCCGCGAGAAACAACATCCTTGTCATGCAACTATCACAAGTTTCACGGCTTCTTAGAGGAGCACATTGGGGAACCAGAAGAGAGAGGAACTGATACTATGTGAGGTATCTCAACATATCTTTAGCAATACTCCTCCATAGGAATGCCCCAGTGGTGAGGGACAGGATGCAGGACACACTCTGCCCCTCCCCACAAACTGTTTACTTTGGTGAGATAAAAGCATTCGTATTTGATTATGAAGAGAAATGAGTCTGGAATATATTAGCCAAGGTTCTTCATCATTCAGCAAAAGCAACTATACATAAATCAAGTCAGGTTTGATTTATCACGTCTGTGTTTTCTAAAACTTTGTGACTTTCATGGCTAGATAGTTAAAACTAACTGAGATAATTTAGACAATTTGCATTTACTTTATTATTATGGCAATAAATTTGCATTTTTACAGGAGGGAAGAAGGATAAGGAAATATAGGAATTACTGAAAGAAAAGAAAGAGGGGTAAGGAGCTGTAAGAATTAACCACCACCGTTCACAACTCTTGACTTAAATCCTGTCAGAATGTTAAAGGCATAGTCATGTTTAAAAATGTTTCAAGTCTAGACTCTTTTGTCAGGATGACAAAAATCAAAATTGGCACTATGGTCTGAATAGCCCAGTCACATTTAACTTCTAAGAACCACACAAACAAAGCACCAAATGGGAAGTATGAAATGAAAATACTGCCAGATGAGTACCTCAGAGCTAACAAATACCAGAACTGAGGTTTGAAATGTAACCCTGATTTGACACCATACATTTATGCATTATGAGAACAACCTCTGCATGTTCACATTGTATTTTGTTATTCTCCAGCTCCAAATTAGAACAACCAGAAACAGAGGGGATGAAAAGCTCATATTACATGAGTGTGACTTGTCCAGAATCACACTGGAACACTCTGATGAGGTCCAGTTTCTTTGGGAAGTATCCAGCAATCACAATTATTGAATCTTCTTACGTATTAGCTGTGTGTCTTCATTTTCTGGAAAAAAAATTACATGGGTATCCTAGAGTTGACGGTCTCTTTCATTATAAAATTTGATTGGCAGTCTGTGAACTGAATGAGGAGAGAATGCTAAGAAAAAAATTGCATGTGCTAATGTAATTATAGATGGTAATTCTTACATCTAAGACAGACTAATTAAGCCTGTATAGACAAGCTTAATTCTGACATTTTTCTAACTTCTGAGTAATTGACCTTGCAATCGCGGCACTCCACATGTATCAATTATAATTAGCTTTTAAAAACGTGAAAAACAGCCACTGTTGCTGAGGCAGAAAAGGAAAAAAAAAAAAAAAAAAAGAAGAAATCTTTTCCTCTGGAGCCGAGTGCGCTTTTTTGAGAGTCAAATCTCTCAGAACCACAATTCAGAAGGCTGCAAGATGGCCTATGTACTCCAGGCAGGCCTGGTACCATTAGATAGGGCAGTTACTAGAAACTGGAATACGCATCAGCACTGAGAGTTTTCCAACATGTTTGTTGTTGAAAAATGGTGATTAAAGATGCCTGGTAGCAATCCAGACTTGATGTTATTGTTGCAGTTGCCAGGCTCTCTTGCCCTTGCTTTGTCTCTGTAGTCCTCTGTTTCTGCCTTTCTTATCCAAGCTCCTTCCCCTGCTATTGCCTTGTTTTGTTTACTCATTCTTCTGGGCCCTGGTCCTTGCACCTCTTCTGAGCTGGAGATTGGCTGTTTCTTTCTGCTCCAGCTGCCTGTACTCAGCCTGCCTTCTTTCAGACCTCATCTCAATTGAAAAATGAACCATGAAACTCCCTGAAGATTCCACTAAAGTGCTATCTTGGGGTACGTTTTGTGTGTATTTTGTCACTGGTCTACTTTCATACAGAGCCTGGAAAGTAGAACTGCAATGTCCCCTGTCAAAACATGAAAACCTTGCCTCCCCATCAAGCGGTCAAAATATATCTTTTATTACTAGTGTTTTCAATATGACTCTGCAACTTTTTCTCTCCAATCTCATTGTGAGAACCTTTTAACTCATGTTTTATTTATTTTTAAATAATTCAGAAACTCAAGATAGAAAAGTTCAGCTTTTATTTTGAAACATGGTAAGCCTACTATGTAATTATTATAATGTAGAATTATGTAGAAAAAAAGTTCACTGGGCAGTGCTTTAGAATCACTATCTCTACCTCTCTTCCACAGACAGTAATAAACAGAAGGTTATTATTAGAGTAAAAATGGTAACTGACTTGTGATTAGTAGTCAAACATTTAACTCACCTAGTTTGAAAGGCTCAGAAGTAGAAATATTTTCTTTTATAATATTTTAAAATAAATAAAATGTCTTATTAATTAGATAAGTTCCTACTGACAGTTGCAAATATTGTTTCAGTTCAATTTCTCCTTAATCTGTTGTCAGAAACAAAACTTACATAGTTTTTTCAAATTACTAAAATGAGTTCAATCCTAAGCAATTACAGTAATAAAACAGAATCTGCTTTGTCCAAACTTAGTTTTGAATAAAAATTAAAAAAAAAAGACACCATTCTGGAACCCAGATATAGGTGTATTTTGATGTTATAATGTTAGAGGAAAAAAATTCCATGAGGAACGATGACATTCTCAAATGACATAGCCAAGAGTTTCTTAATACACAGTATCAGAGTTCTTCACCAGATACTGCCCAGGGAGAACACCATCCTAAGAATTAATGAATATAAACAAGCAATAAATGAATTTAGAGTTAGCATTTTCTCGCCATTAAAACAATGAGATGCTGGTGCATTTGCAAAGGTAATGTATTTGTGCAGGGTATGAAGCAGGCTCCATCTCCCCAGGGCACATATTTATATTTGAGCTTCTCGTCCTGGGCTCCCCTTAACAGTGAGGAGGAAGCAACTCCAAGGCACAGAACCAAACCTCTGAAAATGAGTCATGTCTAATTAACAGGGCCCGGTGTGTCATCTGTGCTGTAATCTTCACTGAACTTTAATGTCATAAAGAGATTTTTCCAGATGTCCTTTTAATTCCCAAGAAACTGTTCAAGTTTTCACTGACTTGTTTTATAACAGTTTGGGAGTTGGTGCTGGGGGATTTTGTTTGTGGTTTTTTGTTTGCTTGTTTGTTTTAGGTCTTTTGGTTTGTTGATTTTTGTTTCACTTTTTTGGTTTTTTTTTTTCATTTATCAGAAAAAGGGACTGGAATACTCCTTGATATCAAATTCTCTTTATTCATGGGAAATAAGAGAAATCATCTGATAAACTTGATACTCGGTTGCTCTTTTTAGAACCTTTTTATTTATAGTTTGAAGAGTTAGCTTAAAGCAATGGAAGGTAAAGACTAAGATTCATTTCAAATTTGAACAAACTTACAAAAATTTAAGTAAAAAACTGAATTGTGGATATTCTTCAGTCTATTGTATTTACTGTTAAAAAGAGAGGAAAGCAGAAGGAAGTGAGTAGGCACAAAGTATATACTTTAAAAAAAAGAATTATTAAAAAGTATTGAAAATTTGCCATGACATATTGTTTTCCATTACATTTTTCATTATGTTATAACTGTTCTAGGGTTTTCTAACTATTTTCCCAAGATAAAGATCATTTATGTATGACATTGAAAGGTGTGTATCACAGGCTTTTCTTCTTTCATTCATGTTGTATAGAGCAGCAGCTAAAGTCATATCAGAAGGCCAAGATCTACAGAATTAGCAGGATTAAAATAGGGCTATGAAATAGTAGATATAAAGAACATTGATGAGATTGAGAAAAATAAATCCATTTATTTTCATCTGATCGCTGTTGGTGAATTAGATAAAAAGGAGAGCAGCTATCAGTTAACTGATGGATATAAAACTGAGTCACAGTGTATTGGATTAACTTTGCCAAAAGCTAAATTCTCACCCAGCAGCTCATTCAGTCACCTCTCCTCCAGGGTGGGCTATGAGGAAAGTTAATTCTATCCCAGCCAGACCCAGCACAGATCTCTACAGAAAATATTTAAACTCATGTTTGGCAAAATAGTATTTTTTAATTGAAAGACTTCTCAGACAAAATGGGAAATCCTGCTTTCTTTGGACTCTTGTGTTTTCTGATTCTTTGAATCTGCAAGAACACTAGGTATCTCCACATCAATTAATTTCAACCTTTGGCTTTGCAAATGACCACTTACATAAAAAATAAATACATTCGGCTACTTAAACATTATGGTTCACATGCCATATTAACTAATGATAAATAAATAAAAACTGTTTCTTAACATACAGAATGTTCAGTGGTGAACTTAAGCAGGTAATAAAGCAACATTTAAGATGAAGTTTCTGTAGGGAAAATCAAAGAATAATTCTTGCAAGAAATAGAGTAAGTTAGTTAATTTTACAAATTTACTTATTAAATGGCAATTCCTGCCCCCTAAATTCATTACAATACTGGAAAAGAAATTGAAGATGAAATTTTCCTCAGAGCAAACTGAAGTACATGCACAAGAAATAATGGAGCATGTAGATTCAGAAAGAAACAAATAACTTGCTGCAGTGTAGAGCATTGGAACACCCTGGCTTATTTATGGAAAAAGGTCTCAATAGCTAGAGGACATGTCAGAAGGTATGCCCTCATGTAAAGTAAACACTGTAAGTAGAGCTTTCAGTGTACATATCTTCTTCAAATCTTCTGTCTTTTCAGCACACTCTCAAGCTTGAATCTACCAGTCATTTAATGGCAATTTATAAATTGTTTCTCTGCTGACTGTAATCACAGAAGACTTAAGAACCTCAGTGTGAGATGGCAAAAGAATAGTCAAGTTCTACATGTAGCTTCCCTCATAGCTATGCTATTGCTTTGGTGTATTTATAGGAAAATGATAACAAAGGGTTCACTAACTCTGTAATATTTTAGAGCCCCCACATTTATCTATATGGGTCAAGAATCCACTCAACAGTTTTACCGTGAGAAACACATCTGTGTCAACAAATCTACATGTCTGGATGAAATGAGTGAATAGGAGACTCATTTGATTCTGGGGGGCTGAATAATATACAAGAACATAGGAAGAGCACGCTTAGCCAGACCAGGGGTCTGTTTGCTGAATGATCTTTGACAATAGGAAGTGGCAGCTGACAAGACAGAGCCTGTGAGAACCAGGCAAGCCTTTAAGATACAGGCTTATCCTATGTTTTTTTCCTCTGTATCCTCCCAGCTTTCAGCCAACTGTCTAGGGATTTCTGGAGCCAGAGATATTTTTGTTTGCTAAAGTCTCAGTGCGTATCTCTTCCATGAGTTTGTCATATTGCTTTTTGAACCGATTTGCACTCTTGACATCTGGAATGCTGCTTGGCAGAGTTTCCACAGTGTATGTATTCAGGTAAAAATATATTTCTTGTTTGCTTGATTCAACCTGCTCAGTGATGGTGTCATTTCATGATCCCTGGTTTTTATACTGTTAGAAATAAGGAGTATTTTCTACTCTTATATCCCATGGGACTTGAAGACCCAGATAAGTTCAGACCTATGGGATTCATATATTTCCAAAGTAAAATTTAAGTTGCTATATCATTCTGCTACAATGAATACATTTATTTCACAAAAGACCAGAATCAAAATCAGGAAAAATTATTTTTTCTGTTTGTCCAAGCTACTCTCAAAAAAAAGAAATGTATACAATGATATGTATACTGACAGTTTCAAATTTGTTATTAGAATTACCTGTCAGATACTTAGACAGAGTCATTTTAAGGATAGTAATTCTTTTACCAATCATAAATAATAATAAAACTTCCCAATTCTAGCTTTTAAAAAAAGAATATTTCATTTTATTTGCAAGAAATAATAGCACCATTCACAAGCACTCAGTACAATGTTTCGTAAGTGCAATTGCAAAATCCAGTTCCAGATAAAAATGCATTGCTTTTTTCCTATAAATAAAAAAGTCTATGGCAAGTTATCGCAAGAAATTTTATACATAACCCTTCGAAAATTGCAGAGAACAGACAGAACTGTCTGATGGTATTCAGCATAACCAGGGAAATTGAAATGATCATGACATAAAGTAATCTTGCTTAATATTCCTTTTAGCTTTCCTGCTTTACTCTGGCTTCTCCAGAAATTCTTATTATTCTAGTCATTTGCAGCAAAATACAAAAGCATTTTCTGTATTTGCAGCCTGATTATAAAACAAATCCAAAAGCCTAGGAAATTTCTAGATATTCTCAATATATCCCCATTTTGGAGCAAAAAGCCACTTTTTTCAACTCTCCTCACTATTCTGACTTATACAGCTAAACAACCACTAGGTTTCACATTATGGATAAGCACATTGAACAGCTGAATAATATAAAAGTTCTGGATGTTAGGTCTTAAAGATGAAAGACAGGAAAAGGCTGGTAAATTAAATGCCTGCATCTATTGACAGATGTTCCAACTTCATAAAGGGTTCTTTTACCAAATTTTTTTTAAAAATAGTGTTTTGTCTCTATCAATTCTATCATGATTGACATAATGATACAAAGTTATCAAAATTAATATAAAGGAAAACCTGTCAAAATCCTGTGTTGGCTAAAGCTGTCCTCTTGTTCAGACTTAGGTCTGTGTAAGCTCCTTGTATCAGCACATGCTCCAATTTATTTTGCAATGATCACTGTATAGTTTCTTATTGCTCTTCCTTCTGAAGTATTGCTTCAATCTGACATACCAGCTTCATATATCTCAACTACTTCCTTGAGGTTTTGCCTTGTTTTTCATGACTTTAGAAAGGGATATTAAGAGTGGTATATGAAAAACAAGGAGAAGGACGACAAGGCTGTGAAGTGGCACTTGGGAGCTGACTGTCCCAGGGAAGTGCCAGGGATCTGATACTCCACCCTGCAGTTCGCTGCTCTTGTAAATTTGGAACACCTAAGGCTCAACTTTTTAAAAGCCGAAATTCATATATAATGATGAATTTCAAGATCTGAAACTTTCAAGGAATAGCATTAAATATCCACAAAAACTATAATAAAATCTTTAGAGAAGACAGTCATGGAAGAATGATAGCCCTGTTGCATGAATTCTTGTGGAAACAAGTGCTAAGTGCTGTAAGATGGTCCATTTTGAGTACTCCCATGTTCCCTTGTGGTACAAACTGCATCAAACTTGAGTGAAATATAGTGGATTATAGAAATATGGAACTTCCACACTATGAATTAAATAAAAGAAATTCTGAGGAAGTAACCTATGTGTTTACACTGGTTTGATGTACCCTTTATTGCCTACATCTCGTGGAATAGATAAAAATTCTCTCTCCTGCATGGAGACCCCCATTTAAATCTATGATACTGAGAATCAGAGATACTTGACTGAAAAGTGGAAACAGGCATACAGCATGAAAAAGTGATTTAAGTCACTGAAGTTTAGAGGTGAATGCTGGAATTGGGAAGAAATTAGAAGACAAAACTTCCAGACGTGGAAGTGCTGACATAACTTGCCATTGCAATTTCTATCTTTGTTGATTGCCAGCAAGATCTGTGCATATATTGGGAGCTAAACAGGCTGGCCTGAATATTGCAAAGGAACTAATGAATATAATCTCTAAAATCCTACTTGTACTTGGTAAATGAGATTATATTTTTATCACAAAATCTGCTACAAATTGTCAGCCCTGTAGTATAACTTCTATTCACACCTTTTCCTATGAGCGTGTGAGGAAATAGTATCACGCTGCACAATCTAATAAATTCATAAAAACATAGTAACAACACAATATTCGTTTTTTAGCAGTCTGAATCCAAGCTAGTATGTACAATGTTGATATTCAATGCAAACCTGCCTTTGAAATTCCTGGAGCCAGAGCCAGGAACTATCCACTGGGCAAGCGCATGGCTCTATTTTTCTTATACTTTAAATTGCTACTGGGTAAAAACTTTCTTTTTCTTTATTAAATTGAAGGCTTGAAATTGTGTTTTTCTATACACTTTCTGTTTTCAGATACTAGAATAAAATAAAGCATTGTCATGTTAAGCACAACATTTTCTTAGTGAAGGTCAGACATTTAGATGAAAATGCCTTCATATTTACAGGCTAGATACAACAAAAAATGGTTGTAATTTTATTTTCTTGTGTAATTTTATTTTCTTGTGTTTTTTGATTTTTCTCAAAGGACCTCTGGATGATTCTGAAAAAAAAAAAAGCAATGGCACTTTGCTGCAAGATCCATTGTCTAAGAAGTGATTAAGAAGGGTGTTTGAAGGAAGAAGGGAATTAGCATAATTGCCTTGTGCCTCCTTCCTTATGTAACGTTCTACAATGCTGTAGAAAGAACCAGGAAGACTTGTTTTTATTTTGAGATAAAGAAAAAGTATTGTCAGACATTCTTACCTTCCAAATCCCAGTTTTGCAAATCCCACTGGGGTCAGTAGGAGTCAAGTGACAAAATCTAACATAACCATAGCACAATTCTCTGAAGCACTCACTGATCCTTTTGCTCCAAGCTATGACTAAAGGAGGACAGTGGCTATTTTGGGGAGTCCAGATTGTGCTACGCTTCGTACTGGACTGCTTGCTACAAGAGTCTTAGATAAAAAATATATTTTATTGCTGAAATTGGGTCACATTTGACTTACATATATGCACATATTTTCAAAGCGGTTCTAAGTCTGCTAAGATCTATTTCTAGAAAAAACCCACAATTTGTTATCTGATTTCAGCAGAATTGTGTATCACATATGCATCAAAAAAATCAATTATCTGTTTGTTTGGTTTTTTTCTGGAGACTTTCTGTATTGACTGTTAAACCATTATCTTGATCCAATATGAAACCGATTCTGATCACCATGATATCTTACTCTCCAATAGCAAAATAAAGCAAACAACATGGAAGTATGAGCTAAAATGTGGCCTGTAAAATCTCAAATTCATCCAAAATGACAACACAGTAATTATTAATTAGAAAAAATTCAAAAATTATTAAATTTCCATATTAATGTAAATCCCATAAAACATTGACAGTGGTGTCAATGATTTAATATAAAAGTCAGGAGTTAATACTTAGTTGTTTTTTGTATTGTACACTGATTACTTAATTAATAATTTATACAATGAGTTGACCATAATTACATGAATTGCAACAACTGAAAATGTGTGTTAACAGATGGTGCATATGGTTAACTGTGAAAAGTAATATTAAAAATTTTTGGGTTTACCTCATATCTTATTTTGCAGCCTAACATTGTAAAAGAATGCATTCCAAACTATTGACCTGTAAAAGCAAACTGCAGAGAGATCCTAGCTGGCCATTTCCCACACTCCTGATAGTAGTCTGCCCTGACATACTGAAGAGTCGGGCAATTAAGGGGTGCTCGGTCTGTCAGAAAGACAATAGAATGTGCCTGCATTTCTAATTGCAGTTCAGTTGAAAAGAGGTAGCAGATTAAATACTTAACCCCCCCCCACACACACTCCTGCTGGAAAGAGGAAGCTGGAATGAGATGTTGAGGTGTGACCTGCTCCCGAAGGCTTCCTTTCCTGCTGAGAGTGGCCACTGTAGTGCCCAGGGGAAGGTCTCTATGAAGATAAAGTTGCATCTGAGGCTTTCAACAGCCTGTGGTGCAGCTCAGTGGCTGAGGTCCTCTGTTAGTCAGGGGCCAGAGGAAGAAAAGAGAAGTGTCACAGGTCCTCTGAAGCTTGACAGGTTGCTTACTTGTTGCAGCAATGGCACAGGAAGGGTTGAAAGCCTTTCACATGAAATACACTAGAAAATACAAGGAGACTCAGACTTGCAATGCAAATGCTTTTTCTTAATACCTACCATCAGCAGACTAACAGCAATAGAGCTAATTTTATCAGTGTGAGTGAAGGTCAAACTTTATGACTGCTTGACCTCCAAAGACATCTGCAGTTTAAGTCTGTAGTGGAGGTCCAGAGATGAATTAAAGGTAATGTTTCTTCCACCTTAGCAGCGTTTCTCTGTAATAGGAAATTATTGCTCTTATCTACTTTGCATCTACCATAAAGGCCATGGAAATGCTATTGTTATCTAGACAAAGAAAGAAAATAACAAAGTTTTGACTAAAGTATAATTATGAACTTCCCAACATACAAAATAGCTCTGCAAGAGTTGATTATGACCTGTAATGAGCTGCTCTTAACCTACTGTACTATGTGTAAAAGTGAAATTTTCTGTCTTCCTGAGTTACCTGAATGCCCAAAGACTAATTTGCAAACTGCATCATTTTTTAATTGGGGAGCAGGGAGGCAGGAAGATTGTCTGTGTATTTTGGATGCCCCCAGATAAATAGAAGTTTTTAGTCTCCCAGTTTTTGCCATAGGCTCCCAATTCCTTTTTAGATCTGCCTATGAGATTCTGTGGACTTTAAGCAAGTGTTTTTTATACTGAAAAACATTTAAGTAGGCATGCATATTTAAAATTTTATTCTATTATATTTAAAACTGATTTATAAGTCTTAAAACACAGAATAATGATTATCTTTTGAAACATAAATAAAACAAGTCATCAAATGTATAACAATAAACCCAATAAAAATAATGATAAAATATGGGTAAAGAATTTAAAGGAAAATCCATCTTCATTTTTACTATCAGCTATTCAGACAAGGAAACCTCATAAAGACATAGATGGTAGACTCTCTTGTTCTTCTGAAATTTAATACCTAAGTGTCACCTCTGTTTATCTATCTTCTTTCCATTCTAAATGTCTGTTTTTATTGATGGTTTCTAAATTACTGAATGGATATTAAATTATGCTTTTATCAGAAATCATGGAGCACAGGTTTTCTGTAATTATAAAATTTTCTTAATGACCTGTAAGTTTTTTTGTAGGCATGATCCAGAAAAGCAAGTGATATAATTTTCACACACAGTTAAAACAAGACCAGGCAGGAAATGGAGATGTGCACCTAGTTTTTGAGGTGTACAGCACTTGGAACAGCTGTAACTCACTCGAAATTTTCTGTAGTTATTAAACTCTAGAGCAAGGGACCTAGGCTGGCTGTCAGACCCCCAACCAATGACTTTCTCACTCCCCCTTCTCAGTGGGACAGGGAAGAAAATATGGTGGGAAAGCTCAGGAGCTGAGATAAAAACAGTTTATTTGTAGTTTGTTATTTATTATTATGGGCTGCTATGAGGAAAGTTAACTCCACCACATCCAGACCCAGTATATAAACACATCTAAAGTAATCAATTAGATTATAAAATTCACTCTGAAAACTGAATAAGGAAGGTAATAATTTATTTTAGTCTGCTATAACAAATGATTCACAAAGAATTTTTTAGAAATATTTTCTATGCTAATGTAAGAAGAGCTAGATCAAGGTTTCTTAGTAGTGTAGGCAGTTAAATTTTGCCGCTGCAAGGATGAAGATCAGATCAGTAAACCCTGGAAAGGCAGATTGTCCTTTGACTGTTGTTGATGGATGGTGTAGAGCTGGTCAGATGTGGCAGCCTGACAGCCAAGGTTGTTAATGCTGGGAGGCCCCTCAGGTCCCCAAGGCCCTGGATGCCCAGACCCTTCACCCAGCAGTGAGAGGGGTGCACATGCCCCCCTCTTTGAGGGTAGCATAGGTAGACTAGGCAGCAGCCATTGCCTCCCTTCCTGAAGTGGTTTGGAAAAGACTTTTAAGATCATTGTAAAAACAAAAAAACCAAAAACAAACATACATACATACAAAAAGATCCAAACAAACCAGCAGAAATCCAAACCCACAGTTTACCACATTCCTTCTAGAACTAGAACCAAATCTACACCTTCAAGTGTTTATAACAGAAGAACTGAGGCAAACACCACATCCAGGACACAGACAGAGTTACGTTACAAAATTCTCTACACACATTTGTGAAGCTCCATCATAAAGCTGCTCAGAAGGAACACTGCAGCAGGCTGTTCTTCACGAGTGATAAGTAATTTACATTTAATTTCTATCTGTTTTTTTTTTTTCTGGCTGTTTCATTACCAATTTCCTTGCTTGAGAACTTAAGGGCATTAACTCTCCTTTAGGAAATTATATATTGATTGGACTTCCAGAAGCACAAATCTACTGGAGAACTTGAGAGAAGAGGGGTTTTGTTAATCTTAGTCCTGCCTTGCTACTGACCCATGGTAGGTAATGCATGTTGTTATGTCTCCTGACATTAGGATGGACACAGAACTGACCATTTTCATCACAGATCAGGGGTCCCTCAATGCCTGCAAAAAATATTTTTAGGAGCATTCAACATTTTCTTCTTTTTTCCCTTGATTTTCTAGAGGTTTTACTGACAGCAAATATGGTTTTCTGAATATCACCCAGATGTTAGGGCAAACTGTTGGCAGCTCACTGAGAAAGTTCGGCATTTTTGAGTAAGCCTGGATCCAGCACTGTGATCCAAACTGAGGCCATAGCACCTTCTGCTATGATAAAGAAATGACAGCTTGAAAATGTCAGTTCTGAAAGAGCTGTTTTGTCATTTCAGACTTTGGTCTAGTTAAAATTAAAACAATATAACAAAATTATTTGGTTTATAGCCTTTCTTCAGGCACACAATACTTTTAATATGCATTTTTTCTAAACATAACACATAGTTAAATAGTGTAGAGTAAGCAACACTAAATTAAATCATTCAGAAACCCGGGAAGGTGAAACACCAAATAAAAAAATTCAAAAACCCAAACTTACCCATTGTACTGAGAAAAGACAGTTAATAGCTTTCTTCTACTTTTCTTCTTTTTTTTTAAGTAGTTTTTATTGTGTCAAAAATGACTTGTAAATGACTGAGGTGCAGCTAAACAGAGAAAACATTTCTCAGATCAAATGTAACATGAAAAGTGGGATTTAGATCATCCAGCTGTAATGACAAAAAAAAGAAAAAAAGTTAATCTTCAAATTTATCTAGTCATCTAGATTATTTCCACAGTAAAGAAAAGAAACAGGCATCAGTCATGAGCAGTTTGCACAAATTATGTTAGATGTCTAGGGCATAGGAAAGATGTATCAATGATTAACTTAGCTCTGGAGAGGAGTGAATAAGTGAGACGAATCACTTCTCTGAAACATTGGCCCTTTTTTTGGCTTTTCTTTTTTAATTGTCATATGTTTTGATAGACTCTTCATCTCAGTACTGATTCCTGATATCAGATCAATGAGCATGCTGTTATCTCAAAATTCTCTATTCAGTATAGTCCAGTCTCTGATTTACCATTACAAGATGAGCATATGTATGTACATCAGCATCAATCACAACACAATGGGTCTTCAAATTGCTTTAATATTTCACAGAAACAGAACAAGCTGCATGAGTGGTGCAGCTCAGTAGTGACTGAGCACAAAGCATAATGGAATCTATTTAAAACACATTCTTAAAAAATTAATTCAAAATGGCAATTTCACATTCCTTCCTTTAAATTAACAGCTCATAATCGTTTGTTCATAAGCAACTCCATTTTATTGCTCCTCTTGTACAGATACTACAAAAGATATATGTTTATGTAATTTTTCCCTCTTTATATTTTGGTTTTATAATTATTTTATATATTCTTTCATTAGTCTTTGCTTGAGTAAAACACTACCCAGAAAAAGTAATTTTAGCCTCAGACAAAGATAATGAAGTTTGGAGTTTGATTCTGAGGCAAGGTCACCAGATGTGAAAATTTGATTTTCCCCCATTGTGGCCTTTTGTGTGATATTAAAAAATGTACAGAAATAAATATGCTATTCACTGGAATTCACCTCATTTCATGGCTTACTTAATTAAATTTAAAATTGGAAACTTGCAAATTATTTATCAGGTTTGCAAACGTATGTTTGTAACACTGAATGTTTGGTTTAAAAGTACCAAATGAAAGCATAGAAAGCACAAGGTTTTAGCAATTTACAGTCCTTTAGCAATGCTATGACTGCCACTTGTCATGGTTGTCTCATAACTGTTTCATAGCTTCTGCATAAGAAATCAAAGAGCTCAGTGTTGCTCCTGTGGAACAAGTGTACATCATGCCAGGAACTGATAGTACATGTGCATGCAATCTCAGAAAGAAAGTGATTAGAGAAATGTTAAAGAAGCTGCACTCTCTGATGTTAGACATCTGTCTTAGGTAGCTAAACTTTTCTTGGCAAGCAAGACTGTTGTTTCTTTAGAGAACTGATGAAGCTGCTACCCTTTCCTGCTCATTCTAACTGCTGCAGAGATTTCTTTGTCAACCACCTCCTTGCAGGCTAAGTTCAGTTAAATTTTTCTATCAGAAAATTGCACCATAAACTCTTTTTACAAAAGATTTCATTAATGTCCATTTCAAATGTCTCTGTAGCAAGGGCAGAACACAGATGGAGGCTGGCCACAGATCTGAGTTAAGCCAATCTGACCCATCAATCAGCACCTGTAGTTTATAGCAGGATGTCTTGAGGAAAGGTGATATCAGTGATATCTTACTGTAAGAAGCTGAGAGGTTCAGAAATTGATTAATGAACAGGTCCAGAGTCCATCAAATGAGAGCAAGATAGAGAGGTGGGTGCACCTTTCTAAGGCAAGCTCTCATCACTCATTCATCAGAGCCCTATGTTAGCAGATGAGTTGCTTCAGTTTCCCTCCAGTCAGTGGATAAAAAGGCTTCTCTTAGGATGAGCTAAAGCTAGAAACTAACTCAGCTGTATGCAAGAGGAACCCATTTCTTTCCTTTGACAGCAGGGCTCGAAAGTTACTGTACTTAAACACAGAAGTGAGACCTTGTGAGTACTCCTTTAGAACAAATAAATCGTCCTTTGAAATCTTGGAGAAATATGTTGAATGGAAAACGTTTTCACAAAATGTTTTAAAAGTGGCTACACCCTGAATCCATTCTACAATGCATTTCAGTGACTACATACCTCAGCTTTTTCTGAAGAACACATCAAAGAGTAATGAAGAAAAGATGTAGAGACAGGTGATTTCACCTACATCTTCTCCACTTCATGACCCAGCAAGAACAAGGCAAAAAACTGACTGACAATGCTAGAAAATACTTATTTTCTAATCTTCTATATTGGCAGTATATAGTGGTCTTTTGAGTTCTGCACTCCATTCAGGTTATTCAGAAACCACACAACAAAACTGATTCTGACCCTGAGCAGGCAAGCTATTTTCTGATGCTGAATTTCTGTGCCTGTTTCCACTATGTTTGAGAATGTACAGTGGACAGCATTTAAAGGAATTTTATCTCTCCGTATAGATAGTATGAGATAGCAAGTGTTAATGCTGAAGAAGAGGACTGAAAGCATATTGTTTCTTCTTTTTCTGAAAATTTTTATGCATACTGAATAAGGAAAAAACTACCTTAAGGGTATAAAAAAGACCAAAGCAAGCATAGTGAGTTAGTTAACACTTGAAGCACCTCCTCTCAACAGGTTATACCAACCTTCAATGAGTACTCTTCTACCATAGTAGACCACTTATGCTCTTCAGGCTGGTTTTGTATTTCTGTGTCAAATTGCAAGGTTGATTTAATTCCAGAACTACATTTCTAACTCAAAATAATCATAATTTTATGTTATGTAATTTTGCTAGAAATAATATAATAAAGCTATTTACACTGATTGCTTGTGGTATAAACACAGCACTGTTTTTGAAACAGGAATCCATCAGAGAGAATCTTCTAGTGCTATAGAACTGATATGGGATCCTGGTGGGAGAACAGGGAACTGGCCCTGTGCAAGACATAGGCATGCTAAGAATATTGATTTATGATAGACCCTGATGATTAGTGTTTCAGAGACTTTTTCCCCAAAGGATATTCTATCTAAACTAATAGTGTACGATTTGCAGTGAATTTGAAACCCAGTCATGGCAGGCCTGATGGTAGGTGACTGCCTTGGCCACAGTCATCATGAAATGGTCAAGTTCAAAATTTCCAGTGTAATCACAGAATCACAGAATTCATCAGGTGGGAAGGGATCACAGACCTACCTCCCTGCTCAAGCAAGGTGATCCTAGAGCACATAGCAGAGAATTGTGTCCAGACTATCCAGAATATATTCAGTGAGGGAGACTCCTGACCTCTATTGGCAATCTGTTCCAATTGCTGTTGTTAATAAGAAAAAAAGGACAGCGGAGTTGTTACCCTAGACTTCAGGTTAGCAAACCTTAAGCTGTTCAAGAAGCTGTTTAGCAAAGTACTCCAGGAATCTGCTTTTGAAGGCTTAGGAGTTCAAGAGTGCTGGTCAGTGTTTAAGAACCATATTATAGAACAACAGGAGCAGCAATTCCACTGTGTCATAAGTCAAGCAAGCAGAGTAGAAGAACAGCTTAGCTGAACATGAAACTCCCTGTTGAGATCAAGAGGAAAAAAAATTGCATGAACTCTGGAAGCAAGGTCAAGCTTTCAAAAAAAAATACAGAGCTCTGTTTTGTAGATGCGTGAAGAAGACGCAAAAGGTCAAAGCTCAGTTAGAGTGAAACTGACCATTGTTGTGTCATATAACAAGAAGAGTTTTCTAAGTACATTAACAGCAAGAGGAGACCTAAAGGAAACACTGTACTGATCCTTGTTAAAGATAGTCATCAGACTAATACAGATGAAGAGAAAGCTGATGGCTACTTGGTACTTTTTTGAAAAAATCCAAATATCTCACTGTACAGATTAGTCAAGATATTAATGGCTAAAAAATCAGTCTCTTTAGACAGCTTCTATGTAAGTTTTTAGTGGACCTGCTGCCTCATTTCAGATCCTGCAGAAGAATTTTTGACAAGATACATCTACACACACCACTAGAAGCCCTTGTGTGTAGGAGGAATCTCGTTCTACTGTGACAAAATCAGGGAAAAAAATTAAAAGATGCCACTTAATCCTTAAAATATATCTGAACATATTAAGCATTTAAATTTAGAAGTTATTAATGCATAGCAGTGGATTTCAAAGATGATGTCTGTGATAAGGATGTGATGTAATGTCATGTTCACTTGCTTGTAATTAGTTACAAAGTTATCTTGTATGTAAGTCACCACCGAACAGTTATCTTATTAATATTTTTATATTTTGCAATTACAACCTGAATATTAATTAAAGGCTACTCAGATGCTAAATGAAAGACAGTATAAAGTAAATACCAGCACATAAAATGTCAAAATAAGTGCTTTATTTACTTCTTTTTGACGAAAATTATTTAGGAAAATACCCAGTATTACTGGGGTAAAAAAAACCCAACCAAAACAAAAACCCATTTGACTCTTCAGAAGTTTTCTGCTAGATACCTATTGCATTTCATTTCGGTATCCCAAAACCAAGCATCAGCAGTTAAAATGTTTTTGACCAGAAAGTAATAATAATTGGAGAATCAAAATTTCTTTCTGTCTTTATTAGATTAACAACTGGATTAATGCACAAGGGACTCCAGAAAAAAGGATCTGAAAAATATTACTGATGTGTTTAACAAAAATTTACTGCAAATAGTACACTGACACCATTGGATTCCGTTATTTTTCCCTTTCAGTTCTTTAACTGAAAGTATGATCTTGCAGCTATAAATTAACTAGGTTATATCTAGCACAGGAAATATCTGAAGCAGAATGAGAGTTGCTATACTGAGTCATAAAGAAATGACATTTATCCCTACTAAAGTGTCCAAGTGGAAGAAAACAAAAACAAAAAATCTAAAGCAAAACAAAACAAATCAATTGAAATCCCTGAATAGAATAAGGCTTATATCAAGCAGTTCTGCTCCTCATAGAGTTCCCAAATTTCCATAATTACAGTTCAGGGACTTTTCCAAGCCAGAGGCTATATCCTTAGGATCACGTTTAGCAGCCACTAATGACCTATTCTTTGTGCTCAGGTCCAGTCCCTTCTTTAACTCATTTGTATTTTGGCCTTCAAAACATCTTGCGGTGATAAATGATGTGTTCTAATTGATCTCCACGCAGAAAAGAATTTCATTCCTTCTCAGCACCTTTCCAACATGTCCTAGGTTTGGGGAGTGTAAGGCAAGGACTGGATGCGAGACAAGCCAGGAGAAAAAAGGAAGAAGTGCTTCATGGGAAAACAGTAAAAACTAATCATTCTATTATGTTCTTAGTGCAATGAGAATGGTAGGAGGCACTGAATATATTTCCATAGCTGAGCAACAAGAATACTTTTAATGGGTTTCTACAGACCTTGCTTCAGAGACTTGTGAAGACCTATTACAAACTTCTTGGGCCACAAATTTGTTTTTATTGAAAAAAAAGAAGAGCTTAAGGATTTGGAAGTGTCCTGAAAATCTTTTTTCATTATAGTAAGGATCTCATCTATTTCAGAAAAATAGCTCTCTCTCCATTGTCTAAAGAACATTTTGGAACTTTAAACAGATGTTTTAAAATGGCAGCTTGGTATCTTGGTTCCAGATACATTTCCTGATGACAAGACTACAGTCAGATCTTATAGATATTCTAAGAACTGGGAAATTGAGGAGATCAGTAAACAGATGCAGTAAACAACTAGCTTTTTCCAATCTGTTTTCACAATTACTGACATGACTGCAAGGGAAGTGCAAGAACAAGAAAAGGTAGCTAGACAACAGAAATTCCTGGAGCTAGCAGGCCTGTCAGATGAAAGCAAGTGAAAGGGGACCCCTACCATCCCTTCCTATATCTGCTCACTTGCTATGGAAATAAGACAGCAGTAACCAATTTATGCATCTCAAGGCCAGAACAGTGTCAAGTGGCTGACATGATTTCTGCTAAAATGCCAGCAGAGAATATTAATGAGCCTTAACCACAGTCTGGTCCAGGACTGCTTCCTACAAGGTGTTACAGAGAGAAGTCCATGTCTCATGTCTCACAGGCACCCCCCATATGGAAATTCCTTTCAGTTTTGTTTCATGATATAAAAGAGGTAGAGGATTTAAACTTTAATAACATGGTGGATTTAGTGGTCAGTTGAAATGCCAATATTTGCCACAGAATAATTGTCTCCATTGCACTTGGTATGCCAAAAGAAACTTTTGTAAGGCCAGGCAGATATACCTCTATAGGACACATTTCAACTGTTGATATTTAGATTTATATCTTTCTATTTTTCTACAGGGCAAGATTAAGAACACCAATCAAAGCTTAACATACTACATTAACGGGTAGCATGGGTTTCATGACCTTTTTATTATTTGAACTGAAACACCATTTTTTCTATATTTTTGCCTATGATATTTTGGAAAAGAAAATAAAGGTGCATTGAAATATTTCCTATTTAGTGATTAATTTAGGGGAAAACTGAATTACTTCTATAACAAACTCTTGATTTAACAACAAGTCAAAAGTAAGAAATTTTCCAAACCTTAAAGGTTCTAATAGAAAAGTTAATTTCTTAGCTAGTCATTTATTTCTCACTGTTAGTCATCCCCAATAGATAAACATGGCATTTCACTGAAGTTATTTGTACTTTTCCTTTGGCCCATTTTGTTATATTTGTAGTTGCCAGAAAAAATATTTAAACAGTATCTCGTTTTACTTTCAACCTACCATTAAGAGAAAGTCCACATTACTGCTAGTCTACTGGATACTGATCCTGCCCTAGGAGGCTGAACTATAATTTGATGTGCTTTGGAGGAAGGACTAATAATAACAGTTATAAACATACAATTAACATTTGGATGCAAATTGTTGATGGCTGCTTGAATTCAATGTTCTTAATGAAATAAGAAGTATGATGTTGTGTGAAACATAGGTAGAGTTTTGGAAAGTTGTCTCTTGCCCTTATGCATCACAAACAGTGCTGTAAAACATCTGAAAATTTCATTAAGTGAGCATAAAAAAAAAAAAAAGAGGTCACTTTAAAAGACCAAAATCAAATGAAAAAAATTAATCTACATGGTTGTCTTTTCTTTTTCTCAATTCTGTATTCTATCCAAAACTCAGTTGGTTACTGGATTTTTGTTCTTTGAAAGTTCATGGGCTTTAGGTGGTCCATTTAGTACAAAATCTTTGGCATGTTTCCCTTTGAGATTATTTATAATACCCACAGCTATAAGAATATCAAGTATTTGCCCTGAGCAATAGATTCTTTTGTGATGCATAATACCTTCAGAAAAGCTTTTCTTTGTATTTTGGTTGAAACAGTTCCTGGAAAAGTTGGAATGTTGCTGTTTTCATCTGACTAGGTAATACCTCTGAGAGAGTGTATCTGCTGGAGTATATTCCTACAGAAGCTGGAGAAACATGGAGAGAAAGGCTGAAAGTACTGAACCTTGCTGGCATTATGAGGATGTGAACGTGTCTGTGAGATTTCGAGACCAAGGGAGGTGTTCTGTGAATCCTGAAGAGCTGTCATCACACTACTCACCTGGTCCCAGCCTTTGCAGAGGGATAAGGATGTAAATCTGAGCCTTCTTTTACAAGGAAAAACTTTTAAATCCCACTCTCCTCTCTGAATGAGTATTCTAATAATCAAACTAGAAGGCAATAAAAGGCAACAGTAATAGTGGGTGTGATTCATCTGTAAACAAATGATCAAGGCAGGTTCATCGAGGCATTTCATTCTGGAAATCACCACCTCATATGTATATATGCATACCTAATTCTGATCTATATACACATAATATGGGACACAACCTGTGTTTCAGACCTTTCTTTTAGTCTGAGTTTTGAAAGCAGTATAGGTCTCTTGATCAGCAGGCTGGTTATTATTAAAGCTGTAACTCTTTCCCTTTGTCATATGAGAACAAAAGGACCCAGGTTGGATTTGTGATGTCTGGAAACTAGAATTGCAGAAAGAAGAATTGTGCTTGGATACATCATTTTCACAATCAAAACAATGAATTCTGCATTTCTCTTCTACTGATGCAGAATATTTTAACAGAAACAAGCATATAGTCAAAGTATAGATTCATACAGTGAAATAGATTTGACTTTTAACAGTTGCATTCAAATTTTATTCATTATTTGTGAATTTCAGCTTGCAAGCCATTTGTGTTGCTTTACATTCTTTACTGTTGTTTGGAGTTTGTTGGGTTTTGGCTTTTTGTGTTTGTATGTTTGGTAATATGAATTACATGCAAGGGCTATAGCTCCTGCAATTGGTGCTTGACTCTACTACATGTACACACATACATCTGAACAACATTCATAAACTGTGTCAGATTAACAGAAAGGCAATAAAGAAAAGCAATTATCAGTGTAAATAAAAACTTTCTGGCTTGTTTTTGGTGTTAGCTCATACCAGAGTCAATAAACCTCACCCCACCCCCCCCCCAGTCCAAATATTTGCCTGGATCTTTACCTAAGTAATTTAAATTATCTTGAAGAGAAAGTTGAATTGCATCCTACCCTAACACTTTGCAGACCATCAAAAATCGGTTCCTTCCAATGCACCTATTATCTTGCAAGTGTATGATTTAATACATCGGAAGTACAGGGAGATTTTTACTGAAATAACCATTTTTGTGTATTTCTGCTTGCGTGTTCTCTTGAAGAGCATGGATATAACTGACTTCCAATTGAATGGGAGGCCTAGAGTTCTTATCCTGCTCTTAAGGAGGTACAAGGCATTGATGCATTTTCTAATTAGAATACTACTAGCTTTTTAAAATAGAGGAAGCATGAAATCAATGCGTGTTCCTAAACTATCCAGTGTAAGTGACCAGTACAAGAGTCATGAAGGATATTTGAGGTACATTCAAGACACCATGATTCACTACTTATTCTAGAACCACATTCAATATGCTGCAAAGAGATACGTGCAGGCAATAAAACCCAAATCTTCTATTTCTAACTGTTGCCCTTGTAAGGTCCCCATTAATTGCAAAGCATGTTTCATTTGTATCAGGAGGCATATTTCTTTTCTATGGGTAACTGCAGACCAAGAGAAGATGTGCACGTTTGAAATACATTCACATTATTGATTACTGGTGTGTCAAGAATACTTCACCAAAAAGAGCATATTAAATGTGTTCCATATGTAAATAATGCAACAAAATCACATTACTTAATTCTGATAACTTAATAATTTATTAATTTCATTCCATTTCTTTCTGCCATTAGCATCCTTTTAGTTTTGAACAGTTAGTTTTATTAAGAAAAAAAAAGAAAACCTGTTTCATCTACATTAAAAATATCTTCAGGATAGTAGTCAAAAAGGAATGAAAAAACATTAACCATCCATTCAGAAACTATGCCATCACAGAAAATGCTGCACTTTGCTCTGTTCAAACCATGACAGCAATACAGCCAGTGCCATTCTCACTGGCACTCGGGTGCTGTGTGTGATTTTACCTGCATTTCCTCTTATCCACCAAACCTGGCCACCCATGGGCTCACCAACCCCCTGATTTCTATGAAAGGAAATCCTTACTGGTGCTCCTGTGTCCTTCCGCTCTGTGCAGGTGTCAGTAGCCAGTGGAACTGATCCTTGAGGAGGGAAAGTAAAGTCCCTTTCACATCAGATCATCTTCAGCAGATCATACCTGGTGCTCTGGTGGGTTTATGAGTGGCGCACTGAGAGCAATTAGTTCCTGAATGAGGATAACAACAGGCGATTACCCTCTTTAACAGCTGCTAAGTGGTGTTAATTGCTGGCTATATACCACAAGCTGAGCAATTTTGTGCAAACTGTACAAACAGAACAAAACAAATAGATGATGTAGGGAGAAAAATAGGTCTGAAAGAACCTCTATTAATCCCAAACAGACATACAGCTGGAGAGATCATATTCATTGCTGGTGTGAATTATTTGTAGCAAGCAGTTTGTCAAATCCAGCCCGTTACTGAATTGTCTGTGAATAGACAGCAATTTATATTAGTTTCTTCATTATTCACAGTCATTTAATGAATGGTTTGTATGAAAACATTTTTTGCCTAAGGTTTTCTCCAGCACAGCTAGTTTGTGATAAATTCATTCTTATTGAACAATGCCTTGATTTCCATGAAACAAAGTAAAGAATAAGATATTTTCAGAATCCAGTCTTAAATTGTAAGTTAATAACAAGAAAATTATCTCTAAAAATGGCAAGAAAATATCTCTAAATGAAATTATGATGCAGAGTTTCTTTTCTTCTCACTGAAAAGTTGAAAATAACAGGAAAAGTCCAGACAAGAAAACTTACAGATGTTTTTAGATTTTTTTAGATGTTCTGTTGGTTTTCAGGTCTCTGTTGCTAAGATCATTCACTAATCAGAGTGAAGTACATGATCAGCTAAGCTGGTCACTGTCTACATTGCACTTTTTAGATTTTATATGTCAGACAAAAGTTGACTTATTTGAAAAGTATGACTGCCAATGTTAAAAAGGGCCTACATGCTGTGAATATGTTGACAAGTTATGAAAATAATCATAGTAGGAAAAAAATTAGAGTTTTGTAGGTCCCTCTCTTGGTTTTAACTAGGATAGAATTCATTTTCTTCTTAGTAGCTGTAGTTCTGTGTTTTAGATACAGTATGAGAATAATGTTGACAACTCAGTAATATTTTGGTGGTGGCTTAGTTGTGCTTATCCTGTCAAGGACTTTTCAGTAGCTTGTGGGCTGCCAGTAAGGAACTGCAAAAGAAGCTCTGAGTGAGCATGGCTGGGACAGGTGACCCAAAGTGGCCAAGTGATGTTCCATTCTGCAGAACATCCTATCCCATATATAAGCTGGGGGGAGTTACCTTGCAGGGGTCAGTCATGACTTGGGGACAGGCTGAGCTGGTGGTGAAAACTATATTGTGCATCACTTGTTTCTCTCAGCTCTCTTGTTCTGCCTCCTTTTTTATTACATTTACCATTAATTATTGTTATTATTATTCTCACCATCATACTTCTCCTCATCATCATAATCTGTGTTTTGTTTTGCTTTGATTCAATTATTAAACTGTTGTTATCTCAACCCATAAGTTTTACTCTTTTCCTTATGAATCTCCTCTTCATCATACCATGGAGGAGGTGGAGTGAGTGAGCAGCTACATGGTACTTAATTGCCTGCTTGGATTAAACCAGTCCCAAAAAATCACTAGAATAATATGTTCACAGCTGAAAAAGGAGATTCTGCAAAAAAAATTATGAATGTCCATTTGAAATTATTGTTTGTGATGAACTACACACAAACTAGCAATGCAGACAATAAATGTGATTACATCAGAGTAGTGGCTTTGTTGATCTATCTAAGCTATGTGCTCCAAGCTGGTTGGTTTGCCAAGTGTGAATCAAGAAAAAGGACTGAGTACCAAGTATGCAGCAGACTGAAGGACCAGTATTATCTTCTGGTTTCTGTTGCCTTGGTTCCTCCTCTGCTTGATCATCTGATTAATTTCTCTTGCTCATTTTTGCTTTATTTTAGAAAGGATATTATTTTCTCTAAAGTTTATGTTGGTCTTCTCTACGCAAATATTTCTCCCAGCATGCACACTGCCATTATAAGCCATGACAAAAATCTTTATTACCAATAAGACTTTTTACAGTGGACTCCCATGGAACAAATGCAAGATCTTATTTTTCAAATAGCCCATGAAAGTAATGAAACTCTTATTTAGCTAAGAGATCAAATGCCAGACATGTCGTCAAAGTGCTTAAAACTTGTGCTTCCTTTTTCTTCTCTTCCTACAGAGTTTTTGAAGGACAGGAGAGTACTAGCATACAATAAACATAGCTTATCTCTAAGACATGGCACTCAGGCTATGACATTAGATTTTTGGGTGTTTTGAGTGGAAATTTTCTTGAACTGTGAAAAATGCAATTTTAGACTACATTTGCTCTTCATATAATTTGAATACCTGCATAGAATTTGACTTCACAAAGTAAATTAGAAATCTTCTGAATTCAATGATTTTCATATTATCAATGGGAAAGTCATTTGTATAGAAACATTTTAAAGGTTAGTCAAACACTGAGGAAGGATTTGGGGGGGAGGGGGGGAAGTGTTTATTTTTCTTTCCCTTACCATTTATTTTCACTTAGCATCCCTCAAGAAAGTAATAAAAAAACAGAGAAGAGAAAGAATAGAAGATCTGGTACTGGCAAAATGGCCACTGACCCAGAAGAATAACCAGGGATTATGACTCTGGGATTTTAGATTTACATTATAATAGATTTATAAGCTGAATAGCTAAACTTCTTAGCTTCCCTGCCCTGGAGAATCTTGTTATACATTAGTCCTTTCTTTAAATAATGTTGGTTGTAGCTTAAGTCTACAGGCTGCGTAAATACATACAAACACAGAGAGAAGAGGCACATAAACCTAATCTTCATTTTAATAAGGCTATATTTTGTATAAGTCAATAAATGTTTGTATGCTCTAAAATAATTTCAGGGAATACAGAACCAAATAAGGCTCCTTAACTTGACATGCAGCACTTGGTTTGGGTAAAATATTTAACTCCTTGGTTTATAAGTGTTAAAGAGTTTCCAAATACAGAATCCTGCTAGGGAGAAGGCTGCTGCAGCTCCATGCTGACCATCTGACCAGTAGCTCTCCCTGGGTCCCAGTCTCTCCAGTTGCTGGCATATGGACATACAAACCCTTAAGGCCAGAGTCCCAACATTATCTACCAGTACAGACAGCCCTGCATGCACACACACACACACACACACACACACACACAGATCTGCATCTCTCGATGCACCCCCGGATCCAGCAGCTGGCCTGGACTCTAGATCCCTTCTGTTGGCACCTTCAGTAACCACCTCCAGTTGCTTCCTGTGGTTGCACCCACAGAGGCACATGTCCTCTCCCCACTCCCAGCCTGCTCTCTGTCTCATCTGGAAGGGCCTTCACTAATATTCACAGTCATGTTCGTTCCAGTCACTGGCACCATGGACACATGGACTGCTCTGACTCGTGGTCCCAGCCCCAGGACTACCACTGAGCCCCACACACATGCTTTTGCACACAGGACAGAGACTCCCATTCAGGAAAATAGCTAGAAATGGGGTTTAGTGAGAAGCTAGGACACACAGTAATGATCAGGCACAGGGCATAGCCAAACAGATGTACTGACCAGTGCCTGCTTGCATACAAGTGGCTCATCTATCAACTTACACTTCTATTTTCCCACTTGTTCTTCCCCAAGATACCTTGATTCCTCCTTTTTCCCACCCTTGGTTTGCCCCTAAAACATCCCATAGTCAATCCTGTGCAAAGTGCCCTTACCCTGCACTCCACACTGAGGTCCATTCCCTTGATCTTGCTGCAGAAGGTGAGTAATATAATAAACAAATAAAGCTGGCAGGGGCTGGAGTACATCCCAGAGTCAGCAATAGCACACTGTGCACAAAACTACATATCAATGAGGTGAGCAAAGAGGAGAAGCAGTCACTGCTCTTTTAAGATAATATGGACATAGTAGAGACATTGTTTTCTTCCAACCACACTAGATTGATGTACCCAGATACACCCCTTATCTGGCAGTGCCTAGGAATGCCTGATGAAATACAATTACAAGTTTATGCATGTAATATATGCTATCTCCCCTCTCATAGATAATTATGGATTGGTGCTGCTAAGTCTCTGAAATCCTCCCCTGCATGTCAAGATGACTATTTTTTCTGTGTTTTTTTATTCATCCCCTGACACAGCTGCAGTAGAATGTGGACAGGCAATATGAGTAAAAAATATGTACTTCAGAGGAATGCTGCAAGGCTTTCTTGCACTCTTTGCTGTCTTGCCTAGTTTGACAGTAATTTCTTCAACTTCTGAATGTTACCATAGGACAGATAGTAATAATAATATGGGTAAAATAAGATTTCAAAACTGAAGGGGGATATTTTGACATTTTCTGTAATATCCTGAAGCATGAGCTAAGATGAATCGGGGGAAAGAAACTGACTAGCCCACAGAAAATCAAATCCTCTCCCATACTCTTTCAGTGCTATAAATCAGAATATTTCTACCTTGATGAGTAGAAAGTAGGTGACTATTTCTTTCTTCTGTTAGATTTCTGTGTTAGTTTTTTAGTAGATAAAGGCTGTAACAATTAACATAATGAGTAGTGACATTGGCACCTAAACTTTTGAGGTAGCACTCTATGTAACAAACAGACTTCATACTTGGAACTTCATGCATTTCATTGGAGAAGTCTTTCTGTGATTTCACCTCAAGACTGAAGTGAAATGGAATGCAAAGGAACATGCGGAATGTAAGCTTCTCCAAGTACACAGTGGGATTGGGGATGTGGGTTGAATCTTCCCAACAGGACTGTTACAAACAAGGCTGCAAACGCATTTATTTGTTAGCACACCAAATTTGTCTCCACTCTCTAACAAAATAGCGCGTTCATTCTTGATACTGTTAATGTACTGATAGAGTGCAGTGTCGGAGTTTGGATCTT
>VZTZ01013054.1:0-80350 GCA_013400955.1 Drymodes brunneopygia
TAAATTTACCCTAAACCAGAACACATATATAGTCAAAATCCATTGTGCAATTAAAAGTCTTTCCCTAAATTTCGAATAAGAAGTCTGTTCCAGATCCTCACCCATTTGATTACTAAGCAGGAAACTAGGAAAGATATTTTAAGTTTTTCTATGGTTGTTGTTTCTCAGGAATACTTTTTGAAATTTCAAGGATGGACTAGAGAATTCTACTAAGAATTCCACATAATTTCAGGCAATTCTCTCTTCTCCATAATTCTCTATCTCAAGTTCTGTGCAGCAGACATAGATTTGCACAATCAGAAGACAACTGCTAATCTGGCTGCTGTTTTTTTTAGCCACATATCCACTTTTAATGTGGGTGACTGTAATAAAGGAGTTGTCATAATTACAGCCTGCTGAAGGCCATCCTGCAGTCAGATTGCTGTCCATTTGCCCAGAGAGATTGTGGAACCTCCATTCTGGAAGATACCCAAAAGCTGACTGGACATGGGTCTGAAAATCCTGCTGCAGCTGGCCCAGCTTGAGCAGAGGGGTTGGACTGGATGGACTCCAGCAGTCTCTTCCAACCTCAACCTTTCTGTGATTCTGTGATATTAGATTGGTGAAGCAGAAATCTGAAGCTACTGAGTGATGAAAAACAACAAAGAGCACAGTGCAGTTATTTGGTTCCATCATTATTACATGAGAAAGAAAGTGCCAAGACTAGTCAAACTTGCGTAGATTAAAGCAAAATCCAATTAAATTAAAAATATACACATAATTAGTGGTACTTTTAATAAATTTTTAAAGTAGAAAACACTTTTACTATATTCTTACAATAGAAATTTTTGAAAGTCTGCAAAATACACTTGGAACTCCCATGGCTGGACAAATGATCAGGACTGTTTTCCAGATCATTTGTTTTAATGATGGGTTTGAAACAACTTAAATGTAATGCCAGACATTCTTCAAAAGCCTGCCATAATCTCTGAGGCTACTAATGTTTGCATGACATCATTGTTATTACAATCCTGTGTCTTCACTCAGTAACTAAATAAGCTGAGGAAAACATGAAAAAGAGTTTTTACTAGCATCCTACTCAGGTGTATAATTTCAAATTCTACTTCAAAATCTGGACATTAGCTCACAGGAAAATACACTAAAAAACCAAAGTTCTTTCATAGAAACCTAGCCACATGAGTGTAATCAGGCATTCCTCTTCAAAGTAGTTTTACACCCCTAATTATCCTTGAAATGCCAGAGGAATGGATTTTTCTTTCTAAAACTGAAGTGTGTATCAGAATTTAACAGCCCCACATTTCTTCTTTTATTAGTCCACACTCAAATGACTGAACATGTTTACTCAGAGTTTACTGTGGGAGGCTTCTTACCAAAACCCAGATATTCTCAGGCAATTTCCATATTTAAAATGTCACTTCATTATGAAATAACGTATCACAAAGAACAGACAATTATCAAAAGACTAAGCCTTTTGTAAGAAAGCATTTCTATTACTTTTTGCATTCAACCTTTTCAAAACAAAAAGCTAGAGTAAAGAGAAATTCTCAGTATGATTCATCCTGAATAGTGTTGTTTCTATCCCCATATGATATTTACAAAATTTCTCCAAGTGGCATAAAGTCTGTGTTATAAAAGCTTTGAGAAAGAGCAACTTACTTTTTTTTTTAAAATTAGGTATTAATTACTGATCACAGAGGCCGAAAGCAGCATAATGAAGTCATTTGTGCCTAACAGATCTAGACCCAATTTAAAGTAACTGCAGTTGGATGTATTTCTTCGGTGTACCTACATAGACAGTTAAAATTGTCACCATAGTTTAAAAGATTTTGAAATAAAACATATCAGATTAGTTGCTAAAAGAAAGTGGTATAAAAACAGGCAGATCATTAAAACTTTTAGCAATTACTACAGTGGCTGGAGGCATCCTAAATTTTGATGGATTTTAGTTTACTTCTTGATTAACAATTTAGACAAAGAAAATAAATATTAGTTACTAATCTTCTTATATGCTTATACAAAAAAAATTGCTACTGAGATGCAGTGAGTTTATTTAAACACTTAAAAAAAAATGCCACCAATGTACTGTTTAAAGAACATTAAATTAGTGGAAATGCTAAAAACTCTCAGTTCTGCCCTTCTCTACGAAATATAGTATGATCTTTTTATGCAAGTTAATTTCTAAGGCCTCATAATGTTTACTAATGACTTTTAGGACATGTATTCTGAAATTTTTATTAAAGCAAAAGTACAATGATTAAATAAAAATAATTCCACATATCTATTATTCTTGCCTAAAATGGTAGAAAACAATGAAATTTATATTTGCATCTTCCATAAACATATGTATGAAACAAAGTTTAACCTGAGATTAAAATTCAACCTTATAAATGAACTGCAGATTTGTACCTTCCTAATCACAGTAATAGAAATGTAATTCCATAAAAATCATTGCACTAGTATTATATTATCATTTTCCCAAAGAATGAAACAAATCCCACTTTGTCAAAAATACCTCTGGAAGCATCTACTGAAAGTGATTCTTAAGATGAACTTTGAAAAAGGGGAGAAGCCAAATGTGTTTTCCATATATAACGAAGTTCAGTTGTTGGCAGTCAAAAACCATAAAACATAATGAGATGTCACCACCAGAAAAAAGTATCTTCCCACTCCTTAGTGACACATTACAACTGTCTGTACATGGAAGAGACCAGGTGACTCGCTAGCCGCAATGTGAGTGTGCCTTTATAGCCTCCACAGGCTGTGTTCTGAGAGTCATGGGCTATTGTCACTCAGAATCCAACACACTAAAAAGCACCTAAAGTCCTAAATCTGAGTGCCTTAAAATGAGAAATCTCTCTTGTCAAAAAGTGGAAGATGATTTTTTTTGCAGTGCAGGCAGCTAAAAGGCATCTAATAAGTCTCTACAGCAGGATCAGCTGCATGACATGAATTTTCCATTCATGATCACCACAGAATGTAAAATTATCTTGAGGAGAAGGCCATCATACATTTCACTTTCACCATTCAACAGATGGTTATTCTAAAATTTTTCTAATAGACTTAATATTTTAACAATATAATTTTTGACATTAGCAATTTCAAGAAGTGTGCCAAGATGCAAACTTTTAATGGCAAGATAGGGCACAACTGTGGACACATAAATGTAGATGACTCTTGCTAAGTGGAACTTCTCAAAGAGAATAAAAGTCCTGGTATACCACTCAGGATATCACAAGAGAGAAAGAGGGAGAATTTACATGTGTTATACAGGCAAGATATTTCTAAAGGTACTGCTTTCTTGAACTCACAAATATATTCCAAGTTACATAATATAATACATAGTATGAAAAGAAACCTCTACTCCTGTTGTGATCATATTTAATTTTATAAAGAAATTTTTAAGATGATTGAAATCTTGTGCGGATTCACCTTTAAATCTTTTTAATCCATATTCTAAGTCTTAATGATACTTAAATATGTCTCTTCAATAGTTTCCTATTCCTGTGCAAAATATTTGATGAGGGTGTACATATTTCTTTACTTGTAACCTTGCACTTTTACAAAGAGTGGGTCATCACATCTGGAATACTCCTCATTTCTCCACCAACAAAAACAAGCAACGATAGAAGGAAAATGTGAACTGATTTTGCTTTTCACTTTCCATTTTAACTTCATTAAATTAGGAAGTTTAATCTTTCTGGTAGCTGAAATAAACTTGTCAAAGTTGCAATTTTAAGATTCCTCACCATTGCAATTTTATAATGCAACAGAAGGCTCTACATGTGAATTATGACTTTCATAATATGAGGATTATTTATAAACAATTATTTAATGTTGCTTGCTGTCATTTGGGAAATAAGGACTATATCTGAAGTTCCTACAAGTAATAAACTTTACTTTTTGTCAGTTCCTCATTAACCCTGGTATCTTTTGGACAGCATATATAATATAACAAGATGGAAAGTTGAAATGACAATATTTTTGTAAAAATGCAAAATATTTCTTTGAAAACCATGGTTTAATTTATTTTCTATTATGTCATTGGCAAGTATGCAGATTTCTATTTATCCTATAATCCTATAAAATATGAACAGCCTTAAATATGCACCATTATAAATATTCCCCCAAGCTAGCAAGTCACATGGAGAACACACATTTTCAATAATCTAATTTTCAGAGCACTGAATATTTACCAATTTCTGTTAATTTTTCAAAACTGCAAATATGGAGAAATATTCTGCAGGAAAAAATGCAACACCACATTGCATTGTAATTTGGAACAAAACCAATTACTAAAATATTATATACTCACAAAACACTCAGAACACTTACAGAAGCCTAAGCAGAATTAGTTTCCTGCAACTTCTTAGCTCACAAAGAAAAAACAGTAGAGAAACTAGATTAATAGCTTTCTTAAAACGTGCTTTTCCTAAGTGTATGATTTGTACAGCCAAATGAGAACTTTAAATGTAGCAAGTCAAGTAACTAGCCCATTCAGTGTGCAGTACCTCAAATATACATATAAAAACATTCGCATTAAGTAACTCAGGGGGTGGTTAGACTCCATAAATTAAATTTAACCCAAATTTTAAAACAACTGTAAGACTTACAAGGAGAAGTCTGCTATTTATAGCATCATAGGAACAAAAATTAAGAACTTGAAGGCATGAAATTTAGGGCATGCCTGCACTGTGAAATGGACCGTGGTGTGGTTATCCTTCAGTCAATAGAGAAACAAGGCAGTATGTCCATATGATTTAGCATGGAGTCACACAGTCTTATGTGAGCTCACAAGCAGTGTAGCCATGCTAGTTGGGTGAGACCATCCAGGGAGTCAGAAAGGCTGGCAAGAGACATTAGCTCATTTACAGTGCTGGAATAAAACAGCTTAACTGCCTCAGACCACAAACTGGCTCGTTAGAACTCCACTGATGAGTTTAAGTCTGGTGTGACTAAAACAAGGCTGGATCCTTCATGCACACCTACATAAATATCACAGAACCACAGAATGGATCAGGCTGGAAGGGACCACTGTGGGGCATCTGGTCTAACCTTCCTGCTCAAGCACCTGGCACAGGATTGTGTGCAGATGATTCTTGAATATCTCCAGCGAGGGAGACTCCTCAGTCTCTCTGGACAATCTGTTCCAGGGCTCAGTCATCTGCACAGTAAAGAAGTGTTTCGTCACATTCAGGTGGAAATTCAGGCATCAGTTTTTGACCATTGCTTGTTTTTCTCTTGGTTGGCACCAGCAAGCAAAGCCTGACTCCATTCTGGCTCACCTCCAGAGTGCTTTCCTCTGTATTTACTAAAGGTAAACAACTTGAAAAAGCAGAAACAAAAGGTCTATAGTAAAGCCTCAGATAAAGACAATAGGTAGAACCAACAGGGAACCCTAAACAGGTCCTGGAGAAGAAAAGTTGGCATCTTCCTATAGGTGGTCCTGTTGGCATAAGAAATAATGGGAAAATGGGAAAAGGTCAAACAGGTAGAAGCCATGGCTAGCAGCAGAAGTTCCTCACATCAGCTGTTTCAGGGAAAGCAACGCTCTGTACTTTTTCTTTCCCTTATACTCCCCTGAATGGATAACATATAATATACATAAGAACCACGGTTTGATCCAAGTTATTATATCCAAGTTCCTGAACAGCCATGCAGAAGGTGAAAATGCCTGGACCAACTAATCCTTGAAATCTAAAACCAAATTCTCTACTAAAAACACACACTTTTTTTTCAGCAACTAAATAAGAATCCAGAAAACAAACATACATGGGCTCCTAAAGAGACAAAAAGCAGAGAGAATGTCAGTTTTTCCCGATACTTCTGTCTAATTCAGGGTTTGGATACCCAAATGCTTAGCTGTAAGTGTTCCTTCTTTAAGGAGTGGAACTGGGCTCCCAAACCAGAAGCATAGGTGAAGCTCAGTCTCTATTCATTTAGGAGACAATAGGAGGTCAACAGTGAAATGTCAGGACAGGCAACTCAATCAAGACTCAGCAACTAATGTGGAAGACAAGCATGCAAAATATAAATAAAACACTACATCAGAAGAACTTTACCTCTGCTGTATAGTTAAGAAGAGAGGAGATACATTCTCTAAGAGTTTCAAAAAGTAACTAATGGAAAATTAGGAGCATGCCCTGTGGTATTGCAGAGTCTATAAAGGCCTGGGGTCTTATTTGCTGCCAAAGTTTGCAGGTCAGTTTTCATTTTATCCTTACATATCTAAGCCTGTCAAATTAATTAGCAGATACAAAAATGTGCATGAAAACTTCTGAAAATCAGTTCCACTCACCTGTGTGAAATATTTACCCAGCAAATAACTACAAAAATCTTTCTTCGGACTTTCAAGATGTTAAGATTTTCTTGAATAGGTTCTGAGAAAAACCTATGTGCACCTTTCCACAAGAAGCTGTGTTAGTGTATTTGGGTTCCCCATTTATTATGTTATATAACATCCTGCCTGTGGCTCTAGCTACTACTCCAGTAGGCTTTGCTACTATTTGTTATCATTCCATGACAGCCTCCAGACACGACACTGCTCCAAATAAAACAGATGGCTGTTCCCACAAATGTCAGTCAGAGCAAGGCCCATCATTTTGATCCTGTACTTTGAGCACACAAAACACAAAAACACACCTGCTTGTATTTTAAAATCACTGTCAGATTAAGTACAACTACAATGACTAACCTTTAACCAAAGTTCTGTATTTAGAAATAGATCCTGTCTCCAAATATCACGATTTTTCACCATACATACTGTATAATGTCCTAGTTAGGCCAATCAAACTCCAATTTCTTGGCCTGAAAAGCAGACTCCACAGCCAAATAAAATAGCACTGGGGATCTGTTACAAACATTTCATGAAAAATTGTCAAACCCAGAGTTTTCAGTCCTGTGACTATATTTCATATCATAAAGGACAGAAACTCTTTGAAAACTAATTAAGCTATTTTCCAGTATTTCTCTAAATTTTAACAGGTCTTTGAAAATGGCTCTGGTATAAATTAATAATGTATCTTTTAAAAATAAAATACTTACTAAAACAACTTCCTTCCCAGAATACTGGGATTTAAAAATATATTTTTATAAGTGTAAGCCTGAAAAACTCCATCCACTCACTAAAGCATACAATTACTATTAGTCCATCCTTATGTGCAGTGATCAAGAAAATCCTTTGTATCTTTCATGCAAGCAACATGAGAATCCACTGCTGCATAACACAAATTTTCTCTCATATGTCTATCACAGTAAATTCTATTTCTGTTTAATGATTTTTTTTATTTTTATATAATTATTGCTTTCACATTAATATTAAATTTTTAACTATTATTTCTTATTCTTGGTGAAAACTATTACATTTCTAATGTCATTGTCTTGCAAATACAAGGCATATCTTTTTTTTATGCACCTCATATTTACTGATTTTTTTAGTATTTTTCATTACCCTTTCTTGTTGTAAGAATTTTTCATCTTTTAAAAATAAATGTTCATTCTACCTGTTCCTGCAGCTTTAAAGCTTTTCACTAAAACTGTGTATGAATACAATTTTTTGTTTTGCTTTGTTTTTTTCTTTCCTTCTGGATTCTGTTCTATTTATATTTCTTTTCTCATTATGTTTTTTGAGTTTAATTGTATATAACTATTTTACATAATGGTTTTGTTCTCTGGTGGGATAAATTGCTATTGCTTCTTTTGAAGATTAATTTTTACACAAATCACTGTCAAATATATTCCAAAGAACAAGCTTGTGATATTGTTATTTTTTTCTCTGTAGTTTTGCCTGAGTAAGATTTCTGCTTTAGGTCATGGGCAGATCAGAAACAGATAAATTTTATTACATTTTTACCTAGTGGATGTATTTCCTTCAGGAACAAAGGAATTTTCAAATAGAAAAAAAGAATCTTTTCTCCTCTTCTTTTTTTCAAGTGCCAGTACAGAGGCAAGACCATTAAACTGTCAAGGCTTGACAGGCATGCCCAGTGCTAATGTGTCACCTTCCAAAGGAACCTCTTAAATAAACAAAAGCAACCAGATTAATAATATGTTCCATATATAAACATAGGGTAGGATGGTGCAATCAGCCTTCTGAGAATCTACTATTCCATATAGGAGAACATAAGGTATCATTATTTTGGCATGTATATTTCTAAATTCTAATGGCATAAGCCCACTTCCATCCTGCTCCACTTCTGACTCGGCACCCATGCAGTTTCCAAAGGAGTTTCCATGCACAGTTTCCTTGCAGATCCAAGGCTATGCTGAAGCCTAGATGGTGACTGTATTTCTGGCAACATCACTGCCCTGTCAATAATTCTGACAAGCATGCAACACTCGACAGATAACAATTTACTGAGAAAGTTGGCAACTCGGATGTTTTCCATTATCATAATTTCTGCATAGAAAATCATTAAAAAACAAACCAGCAAGGTGGAAGTAACAGTTTTGTTTCGCTGCAAATACTTAAATGACTGATCTTGATCTGTTACTTGATATGAGGCAAGGAACAATATTAGAGAATGTTGATAACATCAGGCTACCACTCGTTATTTATCCTCAGCATCCACAGTCCATTAATATGAGACAGAGACACTTGAGCTAATCTGCAAATATTTCACTTTCTGAAATACTTGTTTGCATGAGATCTTTTAAAAACTACTACTGAGCTGGCAGATGTCATCAACAGTCCCTGAAACAGTTACAATATTGCACCTGGCAAGTGATTTTTAATATGGACAGTTACAATCAGGAGTTGTATTGTTAACTAAACCAATATATACTTTCTTTTCAAACTGTATTTGGGAGTATTTGCATTGACTTACAAAAGTAAGCCAAAAATATCATCATTGCTGAATTTCCAAAGCAAAGTAGCATTACGTACTCTCCAGCTGAGCCACCTACCAATAAGAGGCTTCTTGAAATTACAACAGGGCCACTTGGATAAGGACACATGGAAATCAAAAAGTGCTGTCAACAATTGCACAAGATTTAATTATCCACACATGGTATCAGATCTAGCTGTGCAAAAAATATTTTTTCAGCTGTACTGACAGGAAAAGATTGCTGCCTAATTTCACTCTCATTTAGAAATATTCAAACATGTGAAAGCACAGAAAGATCATTAAGTTGCTCTCATTTACTTCAATCCCACAAAATAATTCTCTGCCATTATCCATCAGAAAAAAAGGTTTTTATTTTGCTCAAAAAATTGATTAACTTTTATAAAATATCTGAATTTCTTTAATAGTATGAGGAAATAAATGTCTTCAATGACAAGGGACAATGTTTATAGCATCATGACTATAATGGCAAGGACAAATGGTTCAAGGTACTGAATACTAGTCAGACCTGAAGCTTTCTTCAGAATAAGATAGCAAATTATAGGTTTTATGATCTCTACAAGCATGTGTCCACATAGAAAGTCTTACTTATTCATGTACCCCAGAAGAGTGATGTCAATTCAAAATTAAAAAGGAATAATTTACTCCTTCATCAACACTGATATACAGAGGAGTGACCATACCATCCAAGAAATCAATTGTGAAATGAACCTGCTGCAATGTAATAGTTAGTTTCAGGTTCACATTATGAATTTTCAAAACAAATGAAACCAAGAGCTGATTTTTCTCAATTCTTTATCAAGCAAACTTGGAATAAATTCAAATATGCTGTAAAATTTTACTTTGCAAGTTCAGTGACCAGTGTTGATCTAGAAACAACCTTTCAGTTTTGTAGCCTCATCAACTATGGTTTTCTAAACAGCAAATGACAAAAAAAAAACCAAAAAAAAAACTTCACCAGTCTGTCTCTATTCTCGTATTTTTAGGGATGTAGGCGTATAAGAACAAATGGAGGCATGTTACAAATTTCAAAAACTAAGTGGACTGGTTTATATACTTGCATAACTAACCATAAAATTACCAACTGCTCACTCCTAACTGCCTTTATGGCTACTTTGCGTGTCAGAATTAACCAATACTAATGTTTGTTTCTTTCTTTTTGATCCCCATTTTTCCCCCAAAAGAACTGAGCAGTGTCTTGTCAGGTTTACTGCAAATATATAACATAATGCAGGAGAGAACTGCATCAGTATCTTCTCATAAGCCAATGAAAGATACTTCATGAAACCACTAGATCTTTGCTATGATTTTAGCAGCCATTTCATGCTACTGAAATATTTTTCAAGACAGACAAGAGCAAGCACACAAAAAGTGCAAAGAATGTCTTTCTGGTCACTTTTTACTTTAAAAATATGAAAATATTTTTTTCTTGAGAGCTGAGAACACATGTGTTAATAATTTGTCCAAAAGGGAAAAAAAGTCAGAAATTAGTAAACAAATGACACTCTAAAATGAAAACATCCACAAAACTCTAGTATGATTCAGCCCTAATAGCTGTTCATAGCAACATGCTTTTTCTGTTTTTTCTTCATTTGTTTCCACTTAAAACAATTTTTTTTTTTGCTATTGCAGGATTCGCATTTCATAAAAAGAAAGACATTAGACTGCATTTAATGAAGAATAAACACATAGTACCCAGGCTAATGAAAAGAAAAAAAATGTCTACTTTTCTGGTTTGTCATGGCTAAATTTCAATTTGCCATCTCTGACATAAATATATTGATATAAACCATTAAGAATTGTTAAGTGCATTGTCATATGAGGAATACATGCAAGGCACTGAAATTATCAGCAATGGAAGAGATTTTTAAACAAAGGAGCTGCACCACTGGAAGTAGTGTCATCCTTAAGAAAGTGTCAACAAAAAAAACCTCTGCTCTAATAAGAAGGTAACTGCAGTGATTCACTTCCATACTAGGAAAACATAATTCAAATCAACATTTCCCCACAGCATTTTGGCACACAAATTTCTTTCAACTTCAAAGTTTGGAAAAATTCTGCTGTTTGGCAATAGAGCAGCACAAGGGTGCAACTGTATAGAGTATTGTGAAGTAAAACTGTGTTCTTTCAGAAGAATGCAACTACACCAATTAATGCAAAGAGTTTATTTATTTTTAAAGATATTGCAAGATGTGTCATCAAATATTCTGACCTTTAACTACTTTACCAGAATCCAGGAGCCACACCTGCTTCCATAATTATAAACTGAGTTGTAAACTCTGCTTTTCTTCAATGAAATATAAAAACTCAGGGTTTTTTATATAAAAACCAAGTATGCCTAAAAATGAGACTGCGACCTGTGAGACTGTTTCATGTGGAGTTACTATATATGCAGAATCTTCTTTTTCTTTAATGTCTCATTCCTAAATGAGTGGTTGTCACAAGGTTAGCCATGCTTGGCACAGTTAAATAAGGAACACATCTATAAACTGAGAGCATTACACTCATTGAAGCCATAGTGTCTTCCTGAAACTGTCCCGGGAAACTCTTGGACCACCCATGATACATCCTATTTAGGGGCTATTTGTTACTGATGGACTCTCCTAGACTGCCAGCCCATTGTGGGTTTGCTTGAGGAATGCAACTCAAGCCATTCGACAACAACAGTAAGAGTCTCCATGAGTTGAGTTAAAGGACCAGAAGCTCAAATAATGAATAAAAGATCTAAGAAATTAATAAATGCTAACTAAATAACTGACTTAAAAGCAGCTTCCAATTCCATCTTCAAAAAGTCTCTGTGAGCTAGAAGCCTAAATCACTTGAGTGTTTTTATATCCTGCAGTTTAGTCCATAAGCAGATACCTTACACTCATTATGTATGCAAGCCTGGAAAAGCACAAAAACTTCTGATTCATTAATATGGGCTGCATGTTTTAGCAATCCACTTACATTTCCAGACTCCAATATCACTATTAATAAAGAGCCATTGTTGTCTTGTGAGCATCTCTGTTATGAACATTGCTGTATGATCCAGCTACACTCCAACAGACTATTACTCCCACCAAATACTGTATAAATCTCAATCACTTTACTGTTTTCTTAGTTTTAACTGTAGCAGAATTTATTTTTCCTTTCAGATCTTTCCAATTTTTAAATCTAGAAATTTGTAACTTAGAAGCAAGGTGGAAATGAAAATGGAAGGATGCACATTGGACATGGTTTGAATATCATTGATTAATGACCTGTAACTTAAATTTAGCTCTTAGAAAGCCCTTCATTGTACATCTTGACTGTAACTCTGATGGACCCTCTCATTTGTTCTCCTTTTGAACTGTAAGGCAATACTTTGTGTCCATCAGGCACAAAACAGCAAACATTTAATAAATCAAATAATGTCAGAAATAAAGGCATACACAGCTAAGTTGAAAGGTACTTTGCCATCTAATATATAGTTTCCTACTAAATTTAAGTCAATGATTTTCAATACTATTTTTTATACTCAACTCATTGGCTCCACTTCTTTGAAAACATTTCATGCTAAAACTCCCAAAATAGGACCTTTAAAACTATGACAATTTTTCATTTCAGTTGTAAGCACTATGACAGGCTGGCCAGCTGCACTGATGTCAATCAAGTGGATTTCAGATCTGATATCACAGAGTTTGTTTACGAAACTTTTTATTGAAATAAATAAAAATCTCTGTCTTCTTTGGGGTTTCCCATGTAGCATAATAGGTTAACAAAAAACCTCTTGGTCTTTTAGCATGTCTTAACTATGTGATTTAACAAATATATTAACGTTTGTTTCCTTTAACTTTCTCCTGGAGAACAGCCTCTTTTCCTTCAGACTGCATCACATTCTCTTTTATTTGCATTTCCTTTTTTAAGAGGCCAGAAATGCTAACTCTAGCTAATTGTATTACCTCTCCTGACACACAAACAGGAGACTCATTTCGCTGTACAAAACTCCATCACATTGGTCAGTTTTAATATATTGGTTACATATTAAGCATATTTTCCTGGAAGTTTAATAATTATTATTCCTTTAAAAATAACATATGTGAAAGATTTCTGCTGTTCTAACACACACTACAGTTTCATAATACACACTTGACTTAGACAACCAGGGGTTTTATTAATTCAGCATTGCTTCCTTTTCATAAAGGTTTCATCTTCCTCTGGATGGTACTCATCCTTTGTGGCTGAGAGATTTGAAATATCTATATGTGCCTGGATGATACATCCTGGGACTCAAAGTATATTTTGTTCATTAATTATTCTACCCTATATATATGTCTACAGAAAAAAAGTTCATTTTATTTCTGGGTAATCCACGTTTTTCTGGCAAATATTTGTCAGATAGCAAATTCAAAAGACAAACCATGGTCTTAAAAGACATATTGCATATTCAATTATTTTCAAGAAAAAAGGATATTATGTTTAAAAATAATAAGGCCATATAACTCACACTTGAAGAAAAAGTAGAATCACATTTCATACAGACCTTTGTATCTTGAAAAATTGCACTTAACTTTCATGAAGAACCCTATTATTTATAAGATATTTTAAAACTCTGTGTCCGTATTTAAAGTAACAGGAGCTGTTCAAGTCATGGGATAGCAATGCTTGCATAACACTTGGTAAGTCAGCGGGAAAACTAGCTAAACATGCCAGACTAGCAGCTTCCCAATGGAGAGTGTATCATATTCTGCAGTGCAAACAAAACATTCTGAAGTTGAGTCATTCACAGACAGAATTTGTTCCAACCTTCAAATATAAAGGAAGTCTGAAGTGTGGAAAGAGAAGGCACTTGAAGTGAAAAACACTTCTTTCAGTAAAGTATCATAGCTGTGTACATAAATTATTGATGGAGAAACCCCAAAAGTTTCATTTCAGAGAAGATGCCAACACTTCAGGTGCTAGTTGGAACTTATCCAAATCTTTCCAATCACATCTAGATTACGAGCAAAATAAAAGGTAGTGCATGTTCATATTTCACACTAAAAAACCAATATTCTACCAGGTAAAGAAGGGATTTCAGAAATCCATATGAATTCTGCAATGAACCACAGCTTGGGTGTCCCTCATTAGGTACTTTTTTAGCCTTAAGATGAGTACTAAAGATATTTCTCTAAAATTGCCCTATTAAAAAAAAATTTAAAACAGTACTTTTTTGTAACTATTATTGTTTGGCGTGACAGGCATTTATAGGAATCTATTGTTATAACTGATGTATTCTTATAGACTTTTGGACTGCTTCTCAAGCAAAACAAAAAAAAGTCTCAATTTTGTATCAAACTTCATATTGAAGCAGTCCTGAAAATAGACTGGAAGGAATTCAACTTCTAGTTAGAATCACAGAAGAGAATGCTATGTGCTCCAGATACAATAAAATGCTGCCATGTATAGCATGAATTTTAGTTTACAGTACATCTTCCTGGAAGTTCTCAAGCTTTGTCTGATGGTTCTGTGTATTACTCCTAAAGAATTCTAACCGAAATATGTACCCTTGGAAGGGTAGCATTTATGTCATACTCTTTGCATAAACTGTAATCTTGCGATATGCCTTTTCTTAGAATGATAGCTCTAAAATTTCTGTTTCCCTTTTTTATTATTATACTATTTATATTTGGCATCATATACTTATTTGAAAAATTCTTTAATATTAGAAGGTTAGCTAAAATCTGATAACTGAAATCAGATGTTGCTTTTAACTACTACAGGCTTCTCATCCTCAGTGTTCTGTCCAAATTCAAAGCGAGTAATTAAATTGCAATTACTATACTCTACAAAGGCTCCTATCCTACACTCACCATCCTATCTCAAACCTAGAATTTTAATTGTAAAAAGCATAATCTCATTTTGCAATGGCATGTGTCACATTTCAGCATGATCTATTTTAAACCACTGAAGAACAACTGGTGCCCTTGCAGGCCCACTGCTGAGACAGAGCTAATAAAGGCTAATGGACTCAAACAGCCTGCACAGGATCAGCACTTGGACAAGGAACCCCCTGCCAAAAATAAAAGGTTTAATAATACATATAATCTTTTCATTGCCTTCAGTATGTCAGACTGTATAGAACTAGAGGAAAAAATGGTATGGAAAGGCTGACTTTCAAAACTTTTGAATTGCCATAGATACCCAGGAATAATTCTCCCTGTGGAGTCCATCACTCATCCTGGGAAATATGCTATCAGCTTATCAGTAACTTTTAATATTTTTACCAGTGAAGAGCATTTTCATATTGATCTACTAATTTATACTTCCCTTGAACAAGTTAAGTAATTTTCTAAATGGACACTTGAGTTGCAACTTGTTAATAAGCAAAAGGCTTCACTTTGTCCCAAAAATTCTAGATAAAAACATAGCCCTTTCTTCTTTAAGAATTGTTGATACAAAAATAATTCCTTCACTTAGAAAAACACAAGATAGAGGCCTCATGAGAGCAAAGTTTATAGAGCCATGCCAAGAGAAAAACTGGCTTGTAAAATAATTTTTATCTTAAATAAAGTTGTACTCAGTAATCCATAATAATGAATAAATAGATTTTAACACATTATTTGGATTCAGAAAAGACCACTAAATGATAAGATTTGACGTGTCTGCATTAGCTGTAAGAAAACTTGAATAATCTGAAGACTGTGAGACAGTTTTAATTCTTGTGAGCAATCTGGCTCTGAAACAGATTCAGAAAGAAAAAAGGAAATAAATAAAAATCCTGTTTCCACTTGCAGTCTTTGTGACGTGTCCTTAAAAGTGGTTTTGGAACTGAAAACCCCTGGAATTTCAGGCAAATGACAGTCTCATCTTGATTCAACTCATGGTGAGCACAGGAAATAGAATAAAACAAAATAATTATGTTATATTATGCCTGGAGTTCTGCCCAAGAAGCTCTGACCTAGTTTGAGGGGTGCATAGAGCAGCAGCCTGCAGTGCAGGTCCCAGGCCCACCAAGGAAAGGAGGTGAGAAGTGGACACACCTGCAGCATTGCTCAGACAGGACTGAAGGGCCCAGGCTGAGCTCAGATACATCCTCTGGGTCCTTGGCAGGAGACCATGTGTTGGAGGCTCCAGGGAATGCCAGTCCCAGCCATAGGAGGCCTACACTCCCAGGACCCTGGCAGAAGCAGACCTGCACAACTCATGAGCTTTTCTTTAGACAATGGTGGTTGACAACTTTGAAGAATATTGGGCCAATGGACCTTTGCTCTGATGAGCACTGCTCTTCTCAAGCTCTCTTGTTTTAGCATGTTTTCCCACAGAAAACAGGTCAGGCATTTCTAAAATTGATTATAAGGAGAAAAAAAAGATCCACAGGGATATGAACGGGTATTGCTCACCTCAAAAATATTTGCAACCATTTAGTTCAGGAGCACACCGTGCTTCAGACTGAGCAGGGTGCACTTTGTCTTTGAGCCTTATGAGTGTCAGAGATGCAGGGGTTTGACATCCTGGGCCCTTACAGGATTTGAAGGCCTGCTGTGATGGAGCAACTGCAGTGGTCCACAAGAGAAAATTGTCATCTATCCAGACTTGTGTGAAGGCCTTTTACAAGGGCCCACACAACATCCTTATCTCCCAACTAGAGAGACATGAATTTGAAGGGTGGATTTGAAGGTTGGATAAGGAATTGGCTGGATGGGCACAGCCAGACTGGAGGCTCTATGTTCAGGTAATGGCCAGTAATGACAGCTGTCCCTCAGGGCTCTGTCTTGGGACTGGTGGACTCTAATATCTTTTCCATTAAAAGACAGTGGGACCCACTTGCAAGTCTGCAAGATGACCTGAAGCTGAGTGGTGCCCTTGACACAACAGGAGCAAGGGATGCCAGACAGAAGGACCTGGACAAACTTGAGAAGTGGGCCTGCAAGAACCTCATGGGTCCAAGTGCAAGGTGCTGCATCTGGGTCAGAGCAATCCCAGCCATGAGACTGCGAGCATTAATTGAGAGCAGCCCTGCAGAGGAGGACTTGAGGATTCTTGTGGATGAGAAGCTGAACAGGAGACAAGAGTGTGCACTCACAGCCTAGAAGGCCAGTCACATCCTGGGCTATGCATAAGAAGCATGGCCAGCAGGTCAAGGGATACAATTCTCCATCTTCACTCTGCTCTCAAGGAGACCTAACCTGGGGTAATGTATCCAGCCCTGGGGTCCTCAGCACAAGAAAGATCCTGACCTGTTGGAGTACATCCACAAAATGATCAGAGGGGTGGAGCACCTCTCCTAAGACAAGCTGAGATAGCTGGGGTTGCTTGTCCTGGAGAAAAGGTGGCTCCAGAAGATCTTATTGTGGTCTTTCAGTACTTAAAGTGTTCTATAGAAAAGGAGAGTGACCCTTTACACAGGCAGATAGTGAAAGGACATGGGGGGGATGGTTTTAAATTAAAAGAGACATTTAGATCAGAGGTTTGGGAGAAATACTTTACTCAGAGAGTAGTGAAGCAATGGCACAGGTTGGCCAGGAAGGTTGTGGACGCCCCATCCCTGGAAGGGTTAAAGACCAAGTTGGATGGCGCTCTAAGCAACCTGGTCTAATGGGTGGCAACCCTGTCCATGGCAGAGTGATTGCAAATAGATTGTATTTAATGTCCCTTCCACAACAAGACATTCTATGATTCAGGTTAAAGAATCATACACATATTACAATGATATTTTAAGAGTCTTCATGGTCGTCATTTTTCTTTCTCCAGATCTAGCTTCACTCTGTAATGAACAGAGTTGGTTGCTCATTACCTGGTCACAGAAGAAAAAGGCAGTGGCAGAGTCAGTGTGATTCTCTCCAGATATTAGCAGAGGAGCAGAAATGAAGGCATTAAATGTAGGAATAAATCCCAGACTTGTCTTTGTTTCTGGTGTGGATATGGTATGGTATGGCATGGCATGTTATGGCATGGCAGGGTATATCAGTAGGGAAATTATCTATTTCTTTCAAGAAGCATTCTTACATGAGTAAATAACTAGCTGGATAGAATACAGCCACAGTTCTGTAAAAACCATGTCACAATGTGTCTCAGCAACTACAATATTCCAGACAAATACACTGTAAATGATTTATGAGAAAGCATAGATAAACCAGTCCCTTCAGGCGACAATATCAGCATTTTAATGCGTGCCTTACCACAATTTTTAAACATTTCAAATACCACTCTTCAGAAGCACAGCAGATAGGAACAGTGGTGATTGCAGATGTCAAATACTTCTATGAGGTAAGAAAAAGGAACACAGGATCCCCTTATCAACACGTACTTTTCTCTGCCTACCCCAGCATGCATTACAGCCCTGAAAGCAAGAAGGCAAAGCAGAAGTCACCCCAACTGCCAGATCAGCTCACAAGGAAAACTTGTTAGGGGGTGCAGAATCAAGCACTTCTGAGACTGCTGTACTTTATGTAGTGGACTCGAAAAAAAGAGGCACAAAAGGCTTTAAAGAATTTCTGCTTCCCGCCTTTCCCCCCTTTATGCTGAACACGGTTCAGACACAGCCAGGAGCTGGGCCAAGATATTTGGTGTGGCTATATCATACTCCATCAGTCAGCTGGAATCATTTTATGTTACTATTTTAATTTAAGACAGAAGTTGAGTCTGTTTTTCTTTTCATATTTAATCTGTTAGCTAAGACTTAGCTTTCCCTTTTCCAAAAGCTCATTTAGAATGCAGATAATTCCACACTTCATTTTGCTTGTATTTCATCTAAATACATTTTTAATGGTTGAACTCTGATTTGTTATACATCCACTATATGTTTATATCATGACTGCCAATTAATTTGGTTTTAAATTTCACAAAGACACTGCAAGAAGGGAGAATCTTCTTGGAATGCAAATGCTTGAATTTAATTGAAATGGAGGAAGAAGTTTTGTACCTGTTCTACATGAAAAGCACAGAAATTTTAGAATGGGAATGTCCCCCAGAAAGGTTTCTAGTATCAGCAAATGTTCAACTCCATTCTATGAATACTATCTGTCAAGCGAGTTAAATGCAACACTTTTCAAGAAAGAGGAATAAGGCACCTTGATAGTTTCTTAAAGTGCTACATAAGATAATTAAATTGTAATTCCTACTTATCTATAAAAAATATAGCTGAACAAACTCCTAACCATTAGTCCTTTAGTTCTTCCTGGCTGGCAAAGTTTCCTCACTTTAGCTCCTCCAGACAGAGGAGGAGACTGTATTCAAAGTACACTTCACAAAATACTTTTCCTACATGCCCCTTCATGCAGCATGAAAAGCAGATGCTCACTTGCTTATCCCTTTCAAAATTGTGTTATTGGCTCCTACCAGACTTTTGTGTAGTGTGCGAAGGTAGGAAGTGAGGTTTATCTAATCTGGAAGTTTCCCATTCTGTCCCTTGAAAAGCTAAGGTTTTTTCTGAGGCACTGAACACACCAATTTTCAGAACTTTTAAGTCAGGAGCAACCTCTGGTTCTCAGCAGCTCTGAAAACCAGGTCACAGGCATCTCACTTTTCCTATCTTTTTCAGAAAAAAAGGCCTAACTGGAAGTGCAGAGACTGTAAGTCTTAACCTTGCAGCTATCATCCCTTACTTAGGGCTTTCATTCCCTCCCTCTAGACACTCTCTTTATCTCTCCAACATCATCACTTCACTCCATACATATGTTCTTTTCCTCCAGTTCTTAGTCTCCACCATTCTCTCTTCACTCTCTATCTGACAGTTTTCAAGAGGCTGTCTGTTCTCCAAATTATCCCTATGACTACAGCTAGTGCCTTTTCTTCCCACTCCCAGCCAATCCTCTCTCTTTCCAGTCCACAGGGAACCCTGTCTAGATACTTGGTAAACAAAATTCACATGGAACAGCTGAGTAACCAATTGTTCCACACCAGCCCTTTCAATCTAGCAGTGCCATTCAATAAAGTATCTACCCTTGTAAGAAGTACCATAGAGACTTTATGACAAAAATGTTATGAATTGCCTCTGCAAGCATATTTATCTAAAATCATGTGGTGTACAGCTGTTGTTTGCTGGCGAAACACTTAAAATGCATGGAGTATTCAATGATTAAACTGAATTATATTGTTCTTTCTAGCTTGTAGAAGGCTCTTTCTTTCTCTTTTAAAACTTGCCATCCTTCTACATATGTTTTCACATTTACTTGCAAGAATTTTTTGGTATAAACAATTTTTTGCATTAAACAATATCAACTCATATTTTAGTATATAGATACACAACATTATTGGAGTTTGTTAGAAACTGCAAAAGAAATTATCTTTCTGCTATAAAGAGAGAACTACATGTTCAGCAGTGAATTCTCAGGGACTGGAATGAACTCAGTAGGACTACCTGCTGTGTCACACTGGTAGGTTATCCACAGGCTCAACCACCCCTGCAACAGGAGAGTGGAACAGCCCAAAGCTCTACATTCCTTTCTGTCAAAGCAGTTTTTTAGATGGCAAGGGCCAAGATCTGCAAGAATAACCAGCAGCTTAAAGACAGCAGCCTAACAAGGCACTGTAGGAAACCAAGCCCACTTGGAGGATTTCCAAAGGCGAGTAGAGTTGAAGATCCTCTTTTCCCACAAGACACTTAGACTGGCTCTTCTCAGCTTTGACTCAATTTCTAAATCCGTTTAACTGTTGAAAGTTGAACAGTTATGCAATTCTCCAAACCTGAGGACTCTCTCAAGATTTTTAACATTTTACAAGCTTGTATACTACACAATTGTATCAGTCAATGACTGCTAATAATTTTTTTTAAAAGCACCATCTTACATAAAAAAACCCCAAAGTTTAATTCATGTCACAATGACTTGTTTGCTCAACAATACTCCAGGTGCTGTTACCTTCTGAAGAGATATTTTTACCCAATTTCTTCCTTTCATAAGTCTTAGAGTCTTGCAAAATAAGAAGGAGCACAGGCCGCTGCCTTGGACTGCTCTACATGAATGTCTTGGTACCATTTACAAATTGATCTGGAACAACCCAAGAAAGATTAGGACAAACTGCCATCTCATTTTTTTAAAAATAATATCATCATAATAAATCTGTACATATGAGGATGAAAAAGAGAAGGATATTGAACATGATGTTGAATAAAAGAAAATATTAATAAAATTTACTCAGACTGATACTTCAGTAATTTGGATAGAAAAATTAAACTGGTATGTTCATTAAATTTAGGAAATTTCCACTCAATATCCTCATTCAATTCACTGAGATTTCACAAATGTGAGTACACAGATTTAACTAGCAGTTCAAGAAGACATGGACAGAAATACATTCAGACCTCAGAAACCTCGTCTCGTAGATGAGGTCACCAGGAGGCTCTTTTTTTTTCTTATTAATGCAACTGTCTCCTTTGGCTGGATGCTGGTAAAGGAAATATCTCCTTACCAGACATAAACTGCACTAGAGTCTTTGGCAAAGACTGTCTTCCTACAAAGACTGCATTACTCTTAAACTGTATAAGGAATATTTAAGGAAAGAGAATAGGTTTGTGAAATGAGCAGAGAGTTTAAGAATTGATATCAAGACACATGCGAACATGCTGGCTTCTTATTAAATAGCAAACACTCTCTCTCTTGGTCACCTCTGATTTGTCACCCAATTTTAATCATACTCTGCATCAGAAGGTTCTCAGCCAGGCCAGGTGACCAACTGAAAGTTCAGCCTCAGCTCACCAAAAGCATGAGCTACCTCTCAGTGTAGCAATAGGGTGGTAGCAATGCATGCTGATTTCGAAGTCATGATCCTGTCATGAAAAAATAACTTCCTCCACAGTATATACTGACACTCAACTGTAGGAGTTGTGTCTATTAGATCTAAGAGCCCTAGGACCTCGGGNACCGAAGGCTGACCGAAGACCAGAACACTCAACTTCACAAAAACCAGCAGATGACAATAGTGACACCATTTGCTTTTATCCTGCCTCAAAAACATTTCAGAGATTATTTATTGTTCCTGTATTTGGAAGATAAGACTGACACCTTTTTAAACTTAGATTGACTCAAATGTGTTATAATTAATAACACAGTTATTATAGCTAAACACTACAGCAGTCCTTAATTTATATTCCCTAAAATAGATTGAAATGCTATTAATACGTTTGGTAAGATAAATATTTTTCCCTATATAAGTTTTGAACAACAAGTGAAAACCAGGAAGTGACAATAAGGAGCTAAAACGGTGAAATCATCTTGAAAATTAAGATAAATATAAAGTTTCTAACCTATTTCCCTTCTTCAGCTTTCATGGTAATCATTTTATAAATCATTGCAGAATACCATATGATGAAAGCAACAATGCCCCCTATAATAACATTATGTCCATCCAGGGTTTTTCCCTCTTTTCTGGAAGAACACTTATGCAAGTGAGAGTTATTAGAATGGCTGGAATAAGCTGCCTCATGGACAGGTGCTGGGCAAGCAACAACTGAACTGGAGCACTGACAGAACACCTCAGTTTTGGCTGGATGTTTCCACAGCAGAAAGCTTAGCTATAATGTCTGAATTTCACTCATCAGCCGCTTCATTTTTTCACCTATTTCTCTTTCCCCTGCCAGTGTTTCCCTTTGAATGCAATGGGGCTTTATGCAGTGGCTGTTCACAACCCAATATAAATCTTTATTGTATTAATTCAAACATTGGATGAAATAGGAACAGAGTCAATTTTAAATCCCTAACCAGTGGTAGCAATAGCTACAAAAAAATCTTCTAGTATTGGAAACTCTGACTGCCTAATACAAAGTCTCTTTCAAGGTATGGGATTATTCTTTTCTCATTAATTTGTGATTTTCTGCTTTTCTACTCTACAAGGTTATCATTGCATTGCTTAGCAGCTTCTCTTAGTGCATTGGAATGTAATTTCATGCTAAATTCTATATTGGGAAGTTCAGGTAGGTTTTTGGGGTTTTTGTTTTGGTTTTTGCTTTTGTAACTCCCCCAAAAATACTTATTTAGAAAGCATTTTACAGTGCTTATCATGCAGAATTACTTGGTTAATCAAATTTACATTTCATCTGTAAATTTGCAGCAGTTTTACACATTCCTGGCATTTTAGTAAAGTTCCTGATAACATCATCTTCAAAATCTTTCCTCAGAGCAGTATCTGTAGGGAGATTCATCATCTGGTTTGAGTCCACAGGCCTTGTTTCTCAGGAAAGAGCTCTTCAAGAAAAGGATTTGTGGGTTTTGAACTTCAGATTTGGCCCTAACTATAATACTTAATTGACTGTGTGATGTTTCACAAAATTCAGTATTAAAGGATTTGTGCCCCAAGGTACACTCTCATACCAGTCTAGCTTGGAACCACAGCCAAAGTTTATTTTACACCATTTATAGATTCTGCCCCACTGATCAACAACTGATTTTCCTGAACTTAGTTGTTTCCAAGTCTTGTTTCATACTATTATTGCAATAAATTCCAATCAGAAATTTCCCACCAAAATGCATTCCAGCAGCTGGACCACAAGTCAGGATGCTGCAAGACTACAGCCAGCTCTATTCTTATAGTATATGTAAAACCCTTTTTGCAGAAATATGTTCAGTGCTAAACTTTGCACTACTCCTAATTCGTGTGCAAAATTTAATAAAACATACCATTTGGTTGAATATAACGTTGCTGAATCCAAAGACCAGAAATACATAATGTTTACCATAAGACAGCAATCAATAATTCCTCAGTTCAAACAAAATATACATAAGGAGTAAAAATTTCCAGAAATTCTAAAATCACAGAAGCACTAGGATCTTTATTTACAAATGGAAGGAGGTATGTAAATGTTATAATACTCCTACAAGTAAAGGAATTTTATTTACTCCATAAATATTTTTAATAGTAACAAATATAGCCAGTGGTGAGGAGGTAGTGAAGTAAACAGGAGCTACTGTGTACTCTTTTGCATATATATATAGTGACCATTTTTGTGTTTCTAAAATAAGGGAAAAAAGTAGAAAGTGAATGGCTTCAATGTAAATTCAATACATGAAAACAAAGAAGGTAAACCCATACGATGAAAAACAGTTTACAAAGAATTAACATGATGAACTAGCTGCAGGGAAGCTTCGGGTCAAAATAAAACTTAGAAAATGAACTTCTTTGTATATATTGTTGCACTATAATTAAACCATTATATTGAAATATAATGCTGTTATCATAATATTAATGATCATTAAAAAAATTAGAAACTGACTGCATAATGCCTAGCTTCTTTGAAGTACTTCTCACCTATAGGTATCTAAAAGGCTCACAACAGTAATAATTTTTCAAAATATTGTGATAAAGGTATTTCAATATTTATTCTGACATAGCACACTTAAAGTAACACTTAAAATATTGCTTTTTAAATCTTTCAGGTCTTTGAGTAACGACAGCAAGCCTGAGGCCCTTGTCATTTCCTTGTCCCTACTCATTTCTCTCCTACATCCTCTGAATGAACAGTCTGTTCAGATGATTTGACATGGATGTACCTTTTCCCAACATTCAACATGTACAGGTTCATAAGAGCTCCTAGGCCAGAAGACTTCTTTGCAGGCTCTTATTTGGGGCATTTTTTCACTGTAGCATGTGGAATTTTGCATGAGTTTATAGTTGGCACAATAGCCTCACTACAGCTGGAAATAGATGAACAACCCTACAGATGCACAGCACACTGGCATGTAGACAAAGCAGCAGACTACAGAATAAAATGCGAGACCACAGAGAGGTGTGTTTTTTTAAATTTTGTAACTTTCAAATTATAAAATTACAGTTATTTTATATGTTTTCATTACAAAGGGGAAAAAAAGCAATGGCTCACCTGTGGAGATGAAGGACTAAAACCGACATTGATTACAGATTCTGTGTGTCTCCCCAGTTTATGCAAAAAAGTGCTTGAACGCATTTCATATATGTAAGCCTAAAAAACAAGGAGTTCATATTTTCACTATTAAAAAAATTATCACGTTCTAGAAGCACTAAATTATAGTATAGGAACACTAAATATTCAGCCTACAGAGAAATTAGAAAATTTTAATCATAGCTAAACAGATGTAAAAGTAATCAGTACCTTAGGATTGATTTCTATAGCTTGGGATAATTTAGCAAATGCTTAAATTAACTCAAATTTTTAAAAACGTTTTTAGAAAGAATAATGCACTCTTTCCCCCATAAATAACTAAACATTAGGTGTACTTCAAGAAGCAGGTAAAAAAATTGACCCTTTAAAAATATGTTTTAAATGGTGTTCTTTGGAATTTAAATCCTTTCTTTTAAGTGAAATCTAATACCTTTCTGAATTTGGTAACTCCAATGTTAAGTCAAATTTTTTCAGTTTCTACACAGGTCTTTGCCGTGTTTAACTGAACAGCTTAGAATTCAATACCAATTTAATAATATCACAAGTGCTGCAGGTGTCACCAATGAGAAAAAGTACACTGCCTGCCTTTGTTTCTCCAAAGAAAATGGGAAAAGTGCTTCCCAAGAAGAAAATTAAAATTTTACTCATACAGCCTCAAGTAACGAAAAAGTGCTGATGCAAAACTGCATCAGGAAATCACCCCAAAATTCACTGAAATTCATGGGCATATTGATACTATGAAAATTGTAGTATTGTGATATTAAATCAGCATTATTTTACATTTTAAAAAGAAAATGTTTTGAAATAAATCCTGTAGTATAGATTTTCCACAGAAGGAACACTTGTGAGATTCACATGCAGACACATGGGATTGTTTTAGATAATTTCTCATCTAGTAAAATGATAAGTATTTGTAGGATAGATTATGCATATATATACATAATATACAAGGCATATTAAAACAGACACATTATATGTCATCTTATTTGGTATATTATAAATAAATTTGTATCTCAAGAGATAGAATAAATTATAAAGCATGCAAAAAATAGTCAAAGATGATAATCCAAACTTCCAGGTTTCAACAAAAAAAATCAAGTTCCATCATCTTTAGTAAATCTCTGACATTAATGAACATGGAATTTAGAACACAACCTGACATAAACTAAACCAAACTGTGTATAGACTCTATTACAGCAGTGTATTACTCTGTGACTTCAGTTTTTTGTTCAGTACTCTAAAATAAGTTTAATCATTCACACTCAAGGCAGCTGAACTACCCCAGCAGGCAGCAAATACCTATGAGGTACACGTCCCAAAAACTTCTGGACTCAACTGACAGTCTTCCCAATTTATGAAAAGATTCGTGGACCGATGCCAGTTCTGAAAAATGTTTAATGTACCACTCAGAAAACAAATCTTATTCAACACCAAAGATTGTCTAGTCCTAACCAGCACTGAAGAAACACTGGATTGTTCTCAGTGTCAAATATTCTGTTCACAGCCATATTCACTGGGAGGCAAAAAAAAAGAAGCTAAATGTACCTCTACTTATACGGACCCAGTTTATAAACCTAACACATCCTGGACACAGTCCTGGATATGGAATGAAACCATCTACAGGCATAAATGGAGTACCTGAAAACAGACAGAAATGTAGATATCCATTTTTAAACCCTGGATCCTTTGTAACATTACACACAGATATTGCCATACTGAGAGAGAGTAGTAGAGTCTCCAGCAATGTGCTAAAATCATTCTCCCCTTGTCGCACTGTCGGACATGAAAGAAATACGCAGACTTTTTAGTAGTAGTTTGGGACTACTCAGGCAGGACTAGAAAAAGGGGGTTTGCTTTTCTTTATTCTCTCATTTTTATATTTTTTTCAAGACAATTATGGATTGGTTAATGAAGTTACTACTTCTACAATTTAACAGGATAATGACATAGTCTATCATTCTCCGCTTTAGGAGAAAGGAATTTAAAACAATTTAGGTTGGTTACAAAAATAAGGACTATGTTTATAGAAAATGCATGAGAAATTTTACTACAGAAGTAAAAACATAGAACACTGCAAAAATTAGGGTGACATCCTCTTCCTAAAAGGATACAGCAAATGCTTGTAAATTACAAGTCTTTCTTTAAAAAGTAAGACCTTTCTCCCTACTCTAAAATGTCTCAGGAAATCTGTTATAATAATGAATAGTCATTGCTAGTGGTATGAAAGCAAGAATTTCTATTTGTTTGCTTTAAAATATATGGCCATAACATAGCTATTGTGATTTCCACCACTTGGGACATGATCAGCTCACAAGAGAACAGAACAGTAAGTGGAGCCCAGACAAGATAAATGTGATATAATGACACAAAGGAAAGCATTCTTCTGTATTTGTAGACAAGAAAATATTTCCTCTAAAGGAAAGACCTAGACCACGTATGAGTAAAATCAGTCTGTATACAGGACAGCTCAATTTTTTTTGCTGTTACCATACAGAAACTGAAGAAAAGCTCTTTGCAAATACCTCCAGTTGTTTTATTGATATAAAAGAATGAAGAGGCACTGTTGGTTATTTACTTCACTTCCTAAACAGATTGCAGTATTGCCAAGCTATTAGGCTTAAACAGAGGAGGTTTCAGAGTTCTAACATAATAGTACCCTTCCCTTATTTTACAGGGTGTAAGGCCACACCCATCCATTCTCCTCCCTCCATAGAGGCTTTCCATTCTTCATTCTGATGACACTATACCACGACTCAATTAGTACCAAAACTATCAGATGCTGACACTTGTGTGATATCTCAGTACCTGTAATATTGTGCTCCCTTCTTCATACCAAGCTTTGCCACACTCTATATCTCACTCTATTGTCCAGACTTCCAACAGGTCTTCCTTCCATGTGCTAGAAGTGACCAAGGTACTCCAGCAAGGATCAGGTGTAGAAACTGCAGTCAGGTTGTACTTCACCACCACAGTTCCAAAACAAACTACAGAAGCCATGCTCACACAATTAATTGGAACATGTAAGTCTCAAGAAAATGAGAGATAAAATACTGTAGAATTCCATATTCCAGGGAAACTCCAGAAAGGAAAGGAGTACACTAAGTGAGAGGTGAGCACACAGCATTACAAGGTACACTGCACTTTCCAGACCAGGATGCTCCTACACACCTAACTAAAGAAAGAGTATTTGTGCAAATAGGGAGAAGTTATTCTTACCAAACAGCCCTCTGAGATACCAAGGACCTCTTGTCAAAATGGTTCAACAGTATCAAAATATTCAGTTATGTCTTGACAGTTTAAATTGTTTGCATCATAAAATCAGATCCTATTACTCATAGCTATTGAAAGTATCTATCCCCTTTGGAGCTGTAGGAATTACCAAAACAGGACAAATATGTCATGTTTTTCTAACTCACTACAGAACTTTGTTAGAAATAAGAACTTAAACAGAATATAACTGTACCATAGATAATAAAATCGAAATTCATGTGTTTGGTACATACGATAAGTCATCTGGACTCTGCACAACTGACACGTGGTTCTAGAAAAATAAGCTGCCTTACTCTCACTTCTCTTCAAACCTACTCTCCTTCTCTTTAATGGAAGGAGGAACAAAGAAGAGGCAAAGTCAATGACAGGAAGAATCAAGAGCTCAAAATACTCTGATTCACAAAGAAACATGCTTCATTTTTTAAGTGAGAGAAAATATCACAGAGAGACATGGTTAGAGAAGCTGAAATTTTTCCATCATAATCTAGGAGCTTACAGAACTTTGCCAGAATTATCCAATAAAAGATAATTTTCCATTCCAGGTCCTCAGTTTAATTTGGGAAGGACCGTGTTAATTTTTGGCTTAATCTTTATGTCCCTGTTGCACTCTGTAAAATAGATGTGATAATATTTCATTATTTTTTGAACAAAAGTCCAAAGTTTTAAACCCAGGTATTCTAGTAATTTATGCTCTTCCACACAGTTTCTAAATCAACCATTTGGCTCATACCTTTCCTTCAAAAAATGCTGTGAAGCAGTTGTGCAGCTTCATAATCTAGCAAGTGTGTAGTTGGTGCTCTAGTCACACTTCTCAGCCTAAAAAGCATACAAACCCTTACCTCCCACCTTTCAAGAAATGATTCTTAGGCCTGAGCTAGAGATTAGGCTGGGATACAGCACTTTTCCAAACTGTCACATTGTATGAGAAGATTCAGTGGATCAGAGGAAAGTCATGACAAGCAGCTACTGGTAGAGGCCCACCTGCAGCTAAACACTGAAGCATTGGAAAACATGGGAAAGACCAGGCATGGGGCAGACCAGACATGGGAAAGCCCTTTCCTCTGACCTTTACCACAAAGATTATGAGCAGCTGCTAGGCAAAATGAACATGGCTAGGAACACAACCTGCCCATTGCACTTCACTCTTACAAATCTGTCCTAATAAACTACTGCTAAATGTCTTTCTTATACTGTATTTCTAGCCCCATAAATCTTAAATATTCAGGTGTTATGGTTCAACTTCAATAAAAAAGGGGCAGAGTCTCCAGCTACATGTAAGAATAGTTTATTACATTGTGTCATATTCTCTTCCAATAACTGATTTAAGGAAAAGTAAGAGTAATTTTCTGAGCAATTTTGACATGTAACACAATAAAATCTGATTAAAAGAAAAATATCATCATATAAAAGTTTATAAAATCAGCTTCTGTTTAAGTAGCTCTAGCCACAGCTATTTAAACTAGTCAGAGATAGACTAAATTCTGAGAATAAAAGTTAACTTGGTTAAAGATTGAAAGTACATTTATTTTTAACTTCAAAAGTTTAAACACAAAACAAAACATAAAACCCAAAGAGAATTGTATTTTAACAGACCTAACACTCATAAGAAGAGGAATAACTCCAGTACAAACATTCTTCTACTATAGTCTGCCATCATTTTAGTTTTGCTTTATTTTCTGATGTCATTCAAATGGTTTTTCTATTCTGTACTCACTAGATTATTTTAGCGTGGTCTTCTCTACAGAAAAAAAGAACAGTAACTGAATTATAAGTGATACCATAACACTAGCCACAGAAGAACAAAAAAAAAGCTTGAAAATGCGAAATCAACGACAGAGGAAGAACAGATTTTCAGCAAACCAAATGTAAAGAAAAAGAAAACAAAACAGTCTAGGAAGCACTCAGCAATACCCAAAATGCATATGTGCATATAATGTTTTAGACTTTAGCCAAAGTCAATTCCCTTTTTTTTTATATTAAGACCAATTTTGTCTAATAAAAATACTGATTCAGTAGATATTGGTATTTCCTTTCCATCTCTTGCTGAGGGTCAGCCAAAAGTAAAAATAATTTACCTGTACCAATAGCTTCCAAAGAAGTTTCCTGGACCCATAACCACATACTTACTTGTATTTCCTTTCACTTGACATTTGAAGAAAATTTGGAGTGGTCAGTTTCAGTAACCCAGAGTGTGACAGTGTATTTAACACCTTGCAAGTATACACAAGCTTCTGCTTTCTTCTCTAGATTTGTACCTAGAGATGGGGAAGAAGGGCTAAGGCCCTTTCTTGAGTGGAGGAATTTGTATCCAAATGGAAAATTACTTAATTCTACTGCATTGGTAGACCGAGTGTGCTAGATAAATTAACACTTTATCTGCAGAGTTTCACTGTAAATTCTTTCCTCTGTTTTCTCACACTCTAACTTCAAAGGAAACTTGTTCACATATGTTCCCATTGCTCCCTAGTCCAAACCATGGCCATATACACTTCCCTCAAACCACTTACGCTCCTACAGCCTCCTGGGATAGGAAAGAGGGGGAAGCAAATCATAAACACTTGAAGAATAACAAAAGAATTCTCCTTGTTACCAGCTTTTGCATAGGGATCAGAAAAGCAACTCCAGTTTCAAGGAAAACCTGTTGTTGCTGCTGTGGCTTTAAGCTGAAGCACGTATTTACAAACAGATAACAGGAAAAGAACACAACTAACAAACAATCAAAAAGGCATTGATATCTAAGATACCTAATTTGACCTTACACAAATACAGATGTTTTCTTCACATGTTTTGCATGGAATGGCCAATGTCATCATTCTGTGACTATTTTTCCTAATATTTCAAATGAAGATAGAAATGTTAAATTCCACAAGAGAAATAAATAAATAATCTAACGCTTTTATAAAAGATATCTGCAGTTATTAATAAGGCATTATTGGCCATTTGCCTCTGTCACTGCCATCAAACTTGATGCATAATCCCACAGTACATGGTATAAGTGCTCGACTTGCACTCCATCACTCCCTAATTATACTGGGGCACATATCCCACTGAACCACATATTTTTCCTCAATCTCAAGCTGAAAAAGCTCCTGAACTACTTGCACTGAAGAAAAATAATAATTAACCTGAAGCAGACAGAGAGCATGGAAAGTTTCAGCCCAAAATGTTCTCACTTATAAGCAACTGAAAACAGAATTATAGTGGAAAGTATTAGGCTACCTTAACTGTGGGTATTGGTGCCAAATCCACACATAATAAAACAGATTTCAGAAGTAGCCTAAGCACTGATTAATGCTCTTCAGTCCCAAGATATCTTATACACTTACCACATGGTAGCATGAAAACTCTAATCAAGCCTGGCACCAAAATGTTGAGTACAGTACACCCTCTCTGAGTCCCTTTCCCTTTTAATGACACTTAAGGAGGCTGTCTTTGTGGTAGTCACAGGAAACTTCCCACTACTGTATAAGCCCAGTTTCCATATGGTTTCCTTTGATGTAACTAAAAAATGAGTGACAGTGAGCATTAATAATCCTCTTTATTATTAAAATAGTTAATATTATACAGATCAGTCATCTTTCAAGATGCAGGGGTTTTTTTTCAAATGTACCAGTCTTCTGGCAGTTATAGCTAACCCATTTGAATTTTCCTCACCAAAAAAGATTACATAAACCGTATCTCAGACTTCCCTCTCTGAGCCACCCTTCTATGAAGCTTCCAAATTGTAATTTTTGCCAGTTCAGTTTCTATTTCAATTGCTAATTTCAAGGCCTCAGGTATGTAATTGTTTTTATTTATCTTCATATGAAATTTATGTAGCACCACACACCACTGAACTTAGGTTGCCTTTACTTTTATAACACGTGGTGTTACCAGAGTAGAGAATTATAAGTTGAAGATTTTATTCTAAGAAAATTTACCTCACTTCTCACTATGAAGCAGCATGGTTGTGTCACACACACTTTGGCTCTTTTCTGAGTGCTGCTAAGATTCTCCTCTATATCAACTGTATCAATAATTCCATTTCCTGTTTGTGTGTTGGCGTTGGCTGTTTGAATGAAGTACTGAAAGATTAAGATGCTGCAAAGGACCTTTAACCAGATTTTTGGTTACCAGATGTACTGATGATACCCAAAATTTAACTAAAATCAAGAATCGAGACCAAGGTACACATAGAAAACACAAGCCCAGTGGATATAAAACTGTATATATCCACTTTTAGCACTTCACTGCTGTATGCATTCCAAAATGAACATTGGGTATTCATATCTACTTCAGCTTCCTGTTTTGTCTACAGTTGAACACAGGGCATTTTTTATAAAACTAGTTTTCTTTAGCAAAAAGGCTAATTTCTCACACCTCCTCCTATCTCGCAAAAACATTAGCAAAATTCAGTGTTAACACAGTAACAAATTAAAGACTCATAAAATTCAGTTTGCAAAAAAAAAGTTGCTCTGTAGTAGTTAAATAAAAATAGCCAGCCAAAAATCCTCCACCCCTCTCAGCTGCCAATCTGGTTTTGTAGTGGTCAGGTCCGAGTTCAAATGGTCAGACCAAGATAAGAAATGGCCTGAATTGACCAAAAAGCACACAAGAACAATTAATGGTACACAAAATAATCAACCAAGGCCAAGATTTTCAGTCATCTTCAAAGATATACCCAAAGAGAGTGAAGTAACAGCATATCCAAAGTCATGACTGTGTGATTGGAAAGCAGTATTTATCTGAGTGCTTCCATGGTGATTGGCCTAACAGCCAACCATACAACCAAGGAATTGAAGAAACTCAGGTTTGAGAGTAAAACAAAACTGTGCTCTTCTTTGGAAACAGATAGATTTTCTCCCTCAACAGCTGGCAGAGAAGCTGTTGCAGTCTCTGTCATTCATTCTCTGCTATGGATTTTGTTCTGCCAAGCAATATCAGTCCTGTCTTTTCCACAGTAAACATTACTAATGCTGTTTACTCCAGGTGTTTCCTGTTAAAGCCTATCTTAGTTAAACAGTACGGACACATAAGATAAAACTTGATCAATATATAGTTTGAATACCAATCACACTGAAAACCAAAATACTCCAGATAGTTGCTTCCACTGCTTCATATAATACATTCTGTTCTGCAAGACCTCTGGTATGGAGTGTAGACCAAGACAATAAAAATGATACAATACCAATATCATACATTTCTAAAAGTAATTTTACAGTAAATATCCTGCATACATTATCATATATCAAAGATACCTAATTTAAACCTCACTGATGCCTCCAAGACACACCTCCAAGAGACATGAAACAAAGCATTCTAAACTATTAACTAGTCCTACCTCTTCCATTAAATACAACTATATTGGAGTATCTTTGCAAATTCCTTCATTTTTAGTCTTTTATCTACCATTATGAGTACCTAAAAAGTTCTAGTGAATTGGGCTCTTAAAGGGAGAACAGTCAACCACATTCACATTTGGGGTTTCCTGGGATGTTTCTTCTTTGATATCTAGATCATTTTATGCAATTTTTTACTTAATCAGATGCATTTTTAAAGCTTATCACACCACAGACACATAAGGATGGAAGTATTTCATATAAATAAGATCAGAGCAGCTGATCACAACAATAACAAACTGAGATAGGCCTCATCTAAACTCTTCATTTAAAGACCAGAGAAGAGAAGATACCATTGTTAATCTCCATTCTATAAATCAGAACTGAGCCACAGAAAGACTAATGTGACTAATAACATATTTATGGGGGTTGAGAAATACAGTCTTCTTTGCAATGATTACATTAGGAAGTAGGGCAGTGCAAGAGGATCAGATGTACAGAACAAAAGAGTGCTGGCAGCGCAACCTCTAAAAGTATTTTTCTGGTAGTAAAACATTAGAGCATATTGCTCAGCAGCACTGATATTTTATTTGGAATATCAATCTCTGTAGCTGCTTAAAACTAAAGTGTCATCTATAAAAAAACTCTAAAGTTTGTGTTATGCCTCATGCAGAATCTTGTACCTGAAAATAACTGAGTCTGCAAACAATATCAGGTCTGGGTTTGTGCCCAGCCACCCCTCACAGGTTTACAAAACTCCTTGGATATGCCCTCTGACCAGCATCACTTGCATAATTTACTCTAAAACCAGTTTTGTATGAAGGTTAATATTCAGGGATTCACAAGCGATTATTAGACTGATGTTATGTATAAGCATCAAATTGCTTTATCCTGTCTCCTGCTACTCCTTTCAATGATGCTTCCCTCTGAGTTGCTCTCTCGCGCTTTAGTGTCTTCAGAGTTGGAAGTCATAAATTTAATCTTGGATTTAGAATGTGTTTCAAAGACAGTGGTGTAAGCAAAATCCAACTCTTTGTTGAAAAGTCTAAATAAAAGGAAAGAGAATGTCACACATTACCCACATATTTTTGTCATTCATGTAGCAACCTGCTATGCCGAAAATCCTCTGGGTTTTGATATGGGTCAATCTGTGTGAGCTATGAACACAGGCTTTGAGATTTGGCATGGAGAGTTTTCTGTTAGAAAATCCAATTCCAGCACTGGGGTCAAAATGCACCTCTTAGAGTCTACAGCTTAAAGAGAGCTAGCAAGAATGAGTCTGAAAACAATTAAAGAGACAAATATTTATTTCTGCATTCCCTACTTCATTTCTGGAACCTTGGAATTTATTCAGAGAGACCTAAGGTCTTCAAAGACAAAAATTAATGCCTAATGAGACAAAAAGTAAAACAGCTAAATAGAGCTACATGGCACAGAACTAAAATGAGTTCTTTTTATTATACAAAATAGCATTTCACACTGTCAAGATATTTCTATTCTTTTTACACTATGATTTCTTTAGTCAACAGATTTTTAGGTATACATTTTTGTACAAAGCCCAGCAAAATGGAAATCTAAAGTCAATTAGGGTATATTTGTCAAACATCCTTAGTAATATTAATAGTCAGAAACCTTAGACTGTCCACTTGCAAAATGGTTAAAAATTATAATATTTTGTGTATTCAGTTAAGAAAAAATCAACTAATTTCACTTGTAACCTTAGGCTATTCAGGACACAGAGAAGATCTGATATTAGAAACGTTAACATTCTAAATTTTCTAATCACAACTAATTACAGAAAGGACAAATACAGTTCAAAACCAGGATACTGGTTGCCTGCTTGATCAGACTGTCAGGTCCAACACAGGTCTTGATAAAGGTTCTCTTAAGGAAGCTGGAGCAATCAGTTAGGGAAACACTTTCAAACCCAATTTACAGTATCTACAAATCTCAAACTAACACAAGTGAGAGCAGCTCAAATAAAACTAAGTGGCTACTTCAGCCACACAGAAGCTATATCAAACTTATGTAAAACAGGTCATACACCCTCCAAGGCAGACAGAATTTTCATCACTTTTTTTACAATAACATATTTTGACTTGCTGTTTCTATGTCCTGTAGGAATGTGATTTTGCTATTAATCAATGTAGACAAGATATCCCTCTCCGTCAAATACTTCAGATATTGTGAAATACAAAAAGCAGTTTAAGGTCAATGTCTCAATTATATTCCAATTATGCCCCTTTTGGCTTTAAAATCAATCACATTTGTTAACCACAGGGCGCAAGAATTGCACTTGATTAAGTAAACTGCAGGATGATTGAAGAGGCAGTTGCTTCTCAGTGGAAAGTTACATAACTTTTTTCCAGAATACTCTTTTTGAAGATAACACCTTGTATCCACAGTACTGATTTTTTATGTAGCTTATTCCAATACACATTCATTCATACAATCTTCATTAATATGTGACTTCTATTAAAGTCATACTATTAAAACTGTCCCAGTTGCACATTAATCCGTCAGGATGTTATTAGCTGAAATATATGAATGGACTATTCAGTGCCACATTCAATTTTCTGTTTCAAAAGGAAGCACAAAAGTATATTCAGTCTCAACACTTCTGAGGGAGGCCTCCTAAAAACTGCCCCAAAAATGCATTTTGTCCTAACAGTACTGTATAAGCAAGAGTCCAAAACTTGACTCAGTTTTCCTGAGGGAACAAAAAGAACAATGGAAGTTCTCTACAGACACAGGACGCAAATTATGCAAAATTCCAGCCCAGGGGCCACACTAAAAAATATTGACTGGCACTGTGCCCACAAAGGACCACATGGAGCAGGATGCATACCAGCTATTCAGCTTCCTTTGGTGACACACCATGTGCCAAAAATTGGGAGTAAGGAGAAAATCATACTGTCTTTCTTTTCTTGTATCAGCTAATTCCAAACAAACACCTTAATGCAAAAGAAAAGACAAAAGGTCTTGTAACTTCACCTCTTTTTATACAATTCAAAGGCAAATTTGATTAGTAACCTCAAATAAATATATTAGTATATTACATATAACATGACCTGACATGAATATTAGATGCATTTTTACACAGACAAAACAAAAAGCTCTTCTTTTGTATTGCAATCTACATTTTGAAATGCTATTTACCAGAAACTTGAAGAATATGTTTTGTCATGAAAATGTCAAGAACACAATTCCTACTGCCAAATGTCCAGCAATCTGCCAATAAAATCTCTAACCTTCACACATGGCTTGAGCCAGTATTTCAAAACTAGCCAGAAGAGTGAATTCTTCTTGTTCTGAATTTGAAGTTGACCAGAAACTCTGTGTCATGTTCTGATGATAACCTTGAAATACCTAAAATAAATTTAAACAGCATTCTACTCAGCTGTTTTGAAAGGCTGTGTTTGCAATGAACCCGACCCCAGTCCAGTTTCAAAGTCCTATAGTACAAGTTAGCAACCATCTATCTCTTCACAAACTGTAAGACAAACTTTCTGCCAACAATGCAGGCATAACTGAATTAAAATTAGGTGCAAACTCAAAAAGGTAGCAATACACCTTTTTATTAAATGAGAGTTTACTCAGGATTCATTTCTAAATAATGTAAATATGGTTGACATTGATTCAGAAGAGAACCTTTCTGGGAAGAAAACACACACACAAAGGGTGTGGAAAGTTCTAATTTCAGTTGAATGACTTCCCATTTTTTATTAAGCTGATGCGTTCATAAGAGAGCCATAATGAAAGATTCATCACCCTGTATTTGGGAGCTTAAGTAAATTAATGTGAATTTGCTACAGAGTTCCTAGTGGTCACATATGTACACAACACGTAAACCTGTGCTACGGGGAACACCATTCTCCTCATCTTTGATGGCACATGACAATTCAGAGTCAAATATTATGGAAACTTATAGAAACAAGCTTTTAACCATTACTTTCAGCACTAAGATTTAGCTGGTCTGGGATTTTTCAGACAAAATAATCATGACTCATGTGTAACTGCTACATGTGAATGAACTATATGATAGTATTGTAGACCCCAGTAATGTACATTAAGATGAATCCTAGAAACATGCTTGAAAAGACTCTTTTATGTACAATAGTTTAGTTTAGGAGGAAAATAAGCAAAAACTACTTACATATTTGTCATCTGATCCACTGGCTATAAAGCGTCCACAGGGAGACACTGCAATTCCACATGGATAGCAGCGGCTGCTGTGCCCTTCAAAACGACGTTCACACCTACAGAGAAATTTCAGTGTTATTAACACCAGCCAAAAATACCTCTTTTACTGCCATTTTCATGAAATCCTGCTGAAGTCTCATCTGTTTTTCTTAGTCTCCATATTCACTTAGGCAAATCTACAAATTAAGTTTTAAATATCTCTGCAGTAGGATTTTGTCAAAACTGAAAGACATTAAAGAACATTAATGACTTAAAATAAAATTAAGAGACAAAACTGCACCAGAACAATGACCAAACACATGCTTTGGCCTTGTTCAGTTTACAGGGATACAAACATTATTAACAATTAGAAATGAGGAGCTGTGATGCCCATCAGTTAGCTAAGGGGAAGGTGTTGTGAAAGTCTGCTCCATGAAGATTTATAAATCTCCCTCTACTTACGTATATCAAATGAAGATGCAATATGTGGAATCATAACATAAATAATTATTGCTTGCTTTTCTCACACCCAAATCTGAATATTTAACCTTGTTGCCTATTTACATTTCTACTCCATAAACTAACTTTTTGTATATGGTAAGTCAAGAAAGGCAATATCCAAACAACATTCCAAAGTGAAAAATACCTCTCTCTCTCTCTCTCTCTGTCCTATAATTAGATAACTTCTTAATTATCCATGTTAAAACAGTCTAAAGGAAGGAATGGATTTAAAATTAATGCAAGGAATTTATTTCCTACTTTTCATGTTAGCAGTGCAAGAAGCGTTGCAGAGTAAGTTTTAAATAGCTGAGCAGACTTGGGCCATTTAAAGAGAATGTTTTTAATGAGATGAAGATTAATATCCACCTAAAAAGCACCACATGGTTGTAAAGAACCATGATAGCTTTGCAGTCACCACAAAACTGATGTTAAAAAATATAATTTAGAGTTTCCTCAATACTAAAAGACATTTTAATACAAGTTTCAATACCATTCAGAGGTGTCATTTATGTACGCGTACTTCATTTCATAAGTTTGTTTTTATACCTTTGAGGTATTAATACAGACTTATAATAATATTCTTTTTTCTTTATTATGAATGCTGTCAACCTACCCATTTTACAAAACAAATTCACATGCTTCACTATAATGCAGCTGTCATATATTCTTTTTTTTTTAATGTATGCTAGGTCCAGGAAAAAATTTGAAATAGTAAAATCTCCTGCCAACTCCTGTGATATACACTTTTTCCTGGCCAGTGAAATCACAGAAGCTATGTAAATTCAGTTGACTGAACCCATGTGCAGAAAGGTCTAAATTTTTATACCATATTGTTCTGTTGTAGACACGCATGTATGTGTAAGATTGCACTGAATGCCAAGTTGGTTTCATTCATCCAGGTGAAACAGATACACTTAAACAAAAATATTACTTTGTGACTGATCCAATTGCTATCACTTATTAAAGCATAAAAGAGACACTTCTGAATGCATGAAAATACATCATTTTATAGAGCCTAACTCTGAACTTTACTGTATACGGTATAACAAAACTACTGATATTAATAGACATTTTGAGCATATAGTAACCAGACACTTCACCTCAAATGAGTTCTATCCTAGAGCTGCCAAAATAACCCAATTCAAGAGAACACTACAGTTCAAGAGGAGCAACTTATGAAGACAGCAATTATTGTGACTAAGACATAAAAACATTTTTCAGCTTCAGGTTTTCTTGCATGAATATTCAGAGACTTTCAGTAACCAATGGCCACATGTGATCTTTGAACAATCTGCCTCTGTTCAAGCTGCATATTGACAGCAAGGGAGAATACTAGCTACTTCAGTCTCCTCAGCATTCTCCTCCTCAGTTAGGCTTCTACCAAACATTATTCATTCTGTAAACTTCCACTACTCAGCCTTGAGTCCCAATTGCTCTGTTTGCAAATTTCAGGGAGATTTTTTTTTCTGAGTTCCTTTTCAGAGAGAATTTGAGGAACAAAATCCTTTCTAATCTTATATTTGTAAGATACATCGCCATCATGTGAGAGAAATTTCTTCATGAGAAAAATAAACAAAATTCATATCCACTGTTTCTCCTGAAGGTGCCTTCAGGTTCACCATTCTTCCTTAAAAAGAGCACTGGTCGTCAGGACTACTTCTAAGTGTTTAAGATTTCATTGTCAGGGTCTGTAAAAGATAATTTCCTCAATGGGGTCTTCTTCACAGAAGAGCCCCCTAATAAAACACTGCAAAAAAACTTCCTTTGAAAAGAATTTGACTCCTCTGTATTTGTGACCAATAACTCAAATACTTCACCTAGAAATAGATACATAAGAACTAACAGGATTTCAAGGCTTTCACTGATCTTTTCTCTGCTATACCACAGCAATATAAAGCAATGTCTCAGTCATAGGATAATGCCCTTTTCCTTGTGCTAGTGCTGCCACTGTAATAACCAATATCCTGGATTCTATTTTCCTAATTGTTTTCTTGTTCAACTTATCCATTATATCAGGATATATGTTCCATTACAAGCTCAGCTACTTCTCCAACCCCTCAAAATCCTTCTCCAAAAAGACATTAAAAAAAAACTGATTCCAATTAAATTTTCCACAGAATTAAGTAGGAACTTTGTTATGCAATCTATTAACTCCAGATATCTACAGGTATCACAGCAATGGGAAAAAAGTGGACCAAAAAATCACAGACTTATTAGCTAGATACTATGTGTATGATTTTAGCTTATTTTAGGGATTATCTTCTTTCAGGCTTTTTTTCTTTCATTCTATTTTTTTTTAAGTAGCAACAGGTGTTGATCCAAATTATTTTGGATAATGCAGGCTTTACGTGGCCAGCTGGCATGCTCTCCAGCCTCCTAAGAATGCTTTTCTGGTCAGAGCTTTTCAGGGGTTACCATGACAAACATCTGGTAATTGCATGGGACAGCAAACAGCCAAGTTTTCCCTATGTTCTCCATTGTACATCTTTTAGTCTACATTCCAAAAGATGTATCTTTTTATGTTGCAAAAAAAACCCTTGAAGAATATTAGAAAAAAGTGTACTATTCTTTCTGTCCTTGGAAGAGAAAAATACTGCAATGTGTCTCTTTGTAAATCAGAGAATACTCTCACAAAGAAGTCTATTTAATTCTACTTGATGCACTAAAAAATTAACTGAAAACAAAAATTTTCTTCTTTTTTTTTTTTTTAACCACTTTCATTGGTATTCTGTTACTTTGTGCCAGTGCTCAGGTATTTGTTCAGAAACTCTTCAGTACCAGTATATCTACTGGGGCTCTACAAAATGCGAGCAAAACTTGACAATAGTAGTAGCTACCATAGATGTACTGTACACATGGGTTCCATTTCATTGAAACACCAAACCCTTCACATAGGAGCTCAAAATGTTTTCACCATAGCATCCATCAGGGACCACATCCCTGTGTTCCCCATCCTGTATAATACTTTCATGCATCTCCAGTCCCAAACTTGGAGGAGCTCCAGACACTCTTTTATCCCTCAGAATCTGGATAACTAGACTTCAAAGCTCCAAGGATAAAAAAAAAGATGGCAAATCATGGGCTCGTCATATTCAGAAGGAACCAAGAAGTAATCAAATTCTGAGTATGTGTATATTTGTATCTTGCTTAGGATGACATCAAGCAGCTAGTTCACAGTGGAGATGCAAACTGGAAAGTATCTCAAAATTCAAACTGCGTGTCTGACCCCAAGGTCTCAAAGTGCAATTGTGAGAAAATGTATGAGTTCTTTGAGGCTGCAGGAATTATGCTAAAATATGTTGCCAGAGGAGCTTATGATCTAGTTGCACAATATCATAATTCTATTTGGAGATTTTGCCTTAATGTCTAATATTATCTTCATACAATTGGCAAATTCTTCCAGAGGCTGAAGTAAGGTGAAATTGATTTTCTCTGAGATCATACATCAAAGCATTATCGGGCAGCTGAGTATTCTGCTGAAGCAATTCAGTATGTGCAAGTAGTTCAATATTCCTCAAGTCTTCACTGTGATTCAATAAGCACCCACTGCCTTTTTTGTTTTTTTCAGGAGAAGAAAAATGGCTATTTCAGCAGCAAACAACACAGCTGAACTTCCATTTCTCAACTGATCAGAGTGTGGGTCAGAGGCAGGCAGCTCCTGCCACCATAGGCATTAGTGTGTTGGGTGTTGGGAGCTTTTCCTAACACCTTGTCCCTGCTATTCTTATTACCTGCAACAGTAATCCAGCACCTACCACATCTACCTCCTCACGCTACCATAGCAGTATCCCAGACTTCCCAATTGGCCTACTAACTCTTCCCTGCTCTCCCAGTCTTTGGGTAGATAATAAGCACAGCACATCTGAGAGAATGAGAGAGCACAGTTTCCCCTTTCCTGTCTTCTAAATTAATTTTCAATTTCAGCTGTTATTGTATATCTTGCTCTCTTAGTCATTATCACATCAGCTCCCCCAGCAAGTTTCCCATACCCTACCTTTTCCGTGGCAAGTAAAGAACAAGTGCTGTTTTCATAGAATCACAAAGTGACATCACAGTTGAGGCTGTTAGCTCTGGAGGTCATCCTATCCAACCTCACTGCCCACACAGAGCCAGTGTGGCTTCACCAATGCTAAACAGAGGGGAGGTATCACCTCCCACAACCTGCTGGCAGCACTCTTCCTGATACAGCCAAGGACATCACAAGCCTTCTTTGCCTTTAGGAGACATTTCTGGCTCGTGCTCATCTTGATGTCCTTTTCTGCAAAGCTGTTTTTCATCTAGTTGCCCCCCTCAGCACATATTGGTGCCTGGGCGTTGCATTTGTTGCCAAGAGGACTTCACACTTCCCCTTGCTGAACTTCATAAGGCTTCTGTCAGCTCATTTCTACAGACTTCTACAGCCTGAAGCAAGGAGCAGAGAGTGCATGGGTGGGCTTCCAAGGCTGGTAAGGGCAATTAAGGCCCAGTGGTACAGTGAGGGTCCTCACAGTGCAGCCTGTAACTTGAATAAAGATACATCTGAAAATCTGAGGTCAAGCCAGGTCCCACAATTACTGACACAAAGAAGGATGAAGCTTTATTGCATTATGACTTTAGACATAATTTACTGATGAGCAAGGAACATCCACATCAGTGGCTAAAATCTTTACAGGGGATCTGAAATCTGCCTTGGGGAAGAAAAGTTTAAAGTTTACACTACTTCATATTCTAAAACCTCTCTTTAGGAAACGAACTCCTTGAAATGAGCCATGCAAGGGAAGCTGCAGAAAACTGAAAACACAATTTTTCTCTTTTTCAGCTAGTCATGAAGATATCTGTATTCATGTAACTTTGCTGTTGAATCTGAGCTGGTGCTACTAAGAGTTTAGGCAATATTCTAAATGCATTTAATGAAGTGAAGAGCACAACACTATGAATTTATAGTTTCCTCCTAACAGGATGAATAAAAGAAATTTCCTTTCTTCTGGACATTTAAAGCATAGAATTATCTAATCTACAAGTAGGAGGAAGTGACAAATTAAAAGGATCCAGATTGGTAAAGCAGAATTAAAAAATGTCATATGAAATTTAAGTGATATATGAGCATATTAAAGCAGCTGGTATTTAGTCTAGTCTGATACTTTTTGTTGTTGTGAGAGTACTGTGTAAAGGAATGGAATGCTCATTAATTTCTGAGTTTGTATCTTCTTTCTATGCATTGGTTTTACAGCACTGGGATGCCAAAGTATATCTCACTGCCCTTTATGTTCATAAGCACAGCCACTAAACACAGGCAGGACTGGCAGACAAGGAGGCTTAGAGTATTGGAATTTTCTGATATATATGGCCTCTGTGGTCTAAAGGACTCAGCTACTTGTATCATTCCAGTCCAGACTTTTCTGAGATATTAAATTTAATTCGTGGAGACAACAGGTACATCTGAGTATAAATCAATGCTAGATTCCTGATTTCAGAAAGAGTAGCATTGTCTCCAAAATGCATTCAATACACACAGCACTATCAGAAAGAATGGTAAAATTTCATGTGTCTTACAGACAAATGAGTCTAAAAGGTTTCATCACAAAGAACTCTTCAAGTCCTTCAAAAATGTAAGAATGTATTAACTTTTTGTACCTCCTGATCATTAAATGTTTTTCTGAGTCTTTTTTGGGAACCCTAAACCTGATGACTGTATAATGTTCTTCTCATTCAGATTTCCACAGCATCTCAGCCTAACTCTTGTGTTCACTGCTTTCACTTTGGACACAAGAGAAAGTAATTTTACTTGTTCTCCAAGTATTCACTCTTTTAGACAATATAGACTTAAATTGCCCTTCAAAATGTCTTGGAAGTTAGTCAAAGGTCATTATCTTACTCTAAAGCATGTATTCATAAGGTCTCATAGTTCGTTATCCTAACCTGGAAGAAGAGTAGCCATAGTTTTCTTCTTTCAAGAAAAACTATTTTCCTTGTTTCTTTATTCCTAAGTTTGTTTGGTAGATTGTCTGGAGCTTTTCTTAATTTTAGTTATAAATGAGGAGAATGCAGGAGAGTTATAAAAATATTCAAAACCTTTAGATGAAACTTTACAAATCCATGCATTTCAAAGCAAATGAAGAAAGAGTCTGCGTAAATCCAAAAGCCACTACCAGTGTCCAAGATTCCCTCATTTATTGGCAAGATGACCCGGCTGTGCGAGGTTGGCTGACAACATTAGAAAGTTAAAATGTCTTTTCTTGTACCACCTTTGTAGGAACCCATGAGACTTTCTGGCACTCTCTGAAGAAATCTTGGAATGCCTCCAGATCATCAATAGTGAAAGAGAGAGACAATTTCACAGCTTTATCCAGAAAAGATGATGAAAATTGAAGTTGCAAAATACTTTCACAGAATTCAAGAACATAAGAAAAGTTAAATGAATTTTCACTGGGGAAAAAAATTTTGTTTGATAACACAGGTTGGATAGCAAAATTCTTGTAGAGCTCAGAGCAAAAATATCAACATATTCAAAACTTATAAAGCTGTAGGCCAGGTTAACCTGTTTGAAGATTTAATCTAAGCAGAACAAAGTAGAAGCTGAGCATCCTGCAATGATTCCTCAGTCAATTGTGAGAAAAGGAATGCATGTCATATGAAAAGGAACCATCATCAAAGAAAGTTAAAAAAAAACCCCTAAGACTCTAAGGAAACTGGGCAGAGTTTTTCCGCAAATTATTTCCCATGCTTTCAACAGCAGCTTTGAAGACTACTGTGCTGGAGGGATTTTTTCCCTTATTTAATCAAAATGTTGTACTTTACGGTATTTTTAAATAAAGTAACAATGGATATGTTCTCAAGGGCAACAAACAGATTAAAGAAAAGCAAAACAATTTTCACTGTGGACATCTAGGGAAAATATTTAGAACAAAACCAACAAACAATAAAGTGGAGATCTTGCAGTTAGTGTTACTACCCATAACACTGCAATCAGTATAAATGAGAAGGTGGACTTACCTTTGCTATATTTCAAGAACACAGGACAAAGATTTCACTAAACAAACCCTATTCTGGTAGACCCAAAGCAGAAACCAAGAGAGGTCATTCCAGAGGGACTGGAAACAGTTGTTGATGCACAAACTTTACAAATCAACAACTTTAAGAGATTAAAGGTACTGGACCACCATATGATTGTTTAGGAACTAATCTCTCCTGTAAGTACTCAACAGTGCAAGGGATGGACTGGATTTGATTGGACAAAACCTATGAACAAAAAAAATAAGCAAAATGTTCAGTCTGTGTAACTATAGTAGACCTAACACTTCAGCAGAGACTTGTTCCAAGTTCAAATAGAGCTTTCCAAACTTAGACATTTTAAATTTATTTATGTGAAAAACACCTGGTGAACACATAGGAGAAATTGAACTGTTTTACTCCTTTTGAGAACTCAAGAACAGATTTTAAAATCCAGAAGACTCAGTCTCTGGTCTGAGCAATGGCAGAAAATTTAATTTTAAAAAATTTGGGTTTTCTTTTTTTCCTTGAAAATTGCTAGCAAATGAAAAACAATTACTTATTTTTTCTAATTCTTCTCCACAAGAGTTAGTACTACTAATCACTGTTTAATGTGTAACAAACACACACATATACATAGTACCTCACAAGCACCCTTAAAATATCTGTCATTAAGGACTTGAATTACTTTTTTGAAGCTTGGCTAATAGAACACCGTGGACACTCGAATACACTGACCTAGCCAAATTAAATATACAGCAAGAACATACATAAATTAGTTCCTTCTTCTCAAGATATATACATTTAATTGATTGCCCAGATTTTAAACTTTAAGTCTTTTACCATTCACTGAATTTACTTTTATTAGTATTTAGAAACAAAGAGACAGATAAGTGATCTGTGAAAAGCTTTCTACTTTTTCATTACTCTTCAGCAACACAGTTTGAGCAGCTTATTAGAAAAACATAAGAAGGTAACATATTCCAACCTCAGCAGTCTCTAGTTTCATTACTTTCTGGCATTGAGTGAAGGTAATACAGCAATGATTTTGGAAAGAACGTATATGCCCCCTATAGATTTAATATTTTCTTACCACAGAAAGATGGAAACAAATGAAAGGCTCATTAAGCATTGTCCAAACAGAAAATTCAGTACTAGAAAAATTATATGACATCTTTCCATAGGTATCTTTACATACACAGAAAGTAAATAGAAAATTATTCTTTAAAGCTTAAACATCCTCCTGCCCAAACCCCTTTTCTTTTAAACATAGTTCTTTTGGCCTGCACAACAGAGCTTGCCCCAGGTATTACTTTTCCTTAGCAATGTTCCCTCCTTGATGTGCTATTCCTTTGTCCTGAGTCTTTCCCAACACTGAAAGGTGTTTAGAAACAGTGTAGCATTTAATTCTGTGTTTATGGCAATGTATCATGCAAATTTATAGCACTACATCCATGGTTTATAAAAATGTCATTGCAACTGGCTTATATTTTAAAAGATAGATCATAGATTTTACTTCTTTTAACAGTAATGGCATGCTAGTTTGGAAATACCATTAGCATTCTGTTCAGTGCATTATTATATATATTATTAGATCTACAAAGGTGGGTAAACATGGGTGATGAATATTTAATGGCTTCCACATAACTAACTATAATTGAGGAATGAACACCTTGTTTGGTCTCTAAAAACCAGTAAACTTCAATTAGTAGTTCAGATACTACATCTAAATTTCTACTGGTATATGAGAGCAAGGGTGACAATTCTGAATAAAGATAAAGCATGGCTTTTTATTCCAAGGTACCCAATTCATTCTTACCTCAGTGTTCTTAAATCCCACAGTTTGATGCCATCACCTGCAGCTGTGGTCATGAAAAGGTTATAAGCTTCAGGTTGCTGAGTGCTGAAGGACGATCCCTGTAAAACAATAAATCAGTTTCAGGTAACTATTCTCATGGCATTAATTATTTATAGAATCATAGAATATCTTGAGATGGAAGAGATCCATAGGAATCATCGAGTCCACTCCCTGCTCCTTGCAGAGTTACACCATATGATTTAAGAGCATTGTCCAAATGAGCCTTGAGCTCTCATAAGCTTGCTGCTGGGACCACTTCCCTGGGGAATCTGGTCCTATGACCAACCACCCTCTCAGTGGAGAATTTAGTCCATCTAAGAAATAAATTCATCTGGTAAATATTCATCTGGTTATGTGAAAAAAAGCTTGTCTGCACACACAGAAAGGAGCAAAGAGGAAAGCTGGCATGTGGAGGAAGTCCCACAACCCAGCCAGAGAAATGGAGTATGGCCTCAAGTCCTCTCGGTGCTATCCCAGGACAGCCATGGACCCTTTGGTCCAGGAGGGACACCCACCAGGATGGTCAGTGGGACAGGCTATCTGGGGCATCTCACAGACTGATGGGCATTGCTAAATATCAGGGTATGGGATCCATCATGTGAAGCAGAGGAACATCTTTCTGTGATTGTGCAAGACATTATGGGATGTTCAGGGAAGAAAATACGGGCAGTGAAAGGGAGGGATCAAAGATTAGTTCAACAATTAGTTATTAGACATGCTTAGCCCTGGGCTAAGTGTCCAATTTCCATTGACTTCAGTAGCAATTGCATTCATTCATAACAAGATTAATTTTGGCTTCATACCTTTAAATAATTAAATCCAGTTTAAAACTTCAGATTTTTTAACATCCACATTGGCAAATCCCAGCCTTTTTGCTGGCTACAAACATCTTTCTCAAGGGAACCAAATTGCAATAGTTAAAACACTTTTTTTTCTTTCCTTACCATTCACTTTCTTGATTTGGCTAAAATCATCACAGAAACCTCAAGGTAATTTCCTGCAATCAGTATTTGACTGCCAGGAATCTTCTATTCATTATGAAAGCTGGTGCATAGCTTGCTCTAACAGATGAATTAAAATGCACTGTGCAACAGATTTCCCAACACAGTCTACACATTATCACATTAGCTGTGTATAACTGTAAAAAAGAGTAATGCAAAAGACAAAGACAGTAGTAGTCCAAAGGGTAGTATTCATTAAAAGATACAGAGCACCCTTTTTTGTGCTTTTGAAATGTTTGCTCACCATCCCTTGCTTCAGTCAGCACTGGTCAGAGTCCAAATTAAAAAGTTCTACAGATACATATACATTTACTTTGTGCATTACTCCTTTACTACAGAATACACAGAATACTAATAACTAATAAGCTAGATAGGAAGTGCTATCCATTTGTTCCTTCTCTGCCCTGAAATTTTGTCAGCAATATACTTTGTTAATAGATATGCTTGTACCTTCAAACTACATTTGTTATTGAATTTTGATACCAAAGACAAGAAAATAACACACTAGTTGAGATAATATGCAAGATAAATTTTATTTATCACTTCATATTGTTACAGTCCATCAATTTATGATAATCTGTTATTTATGAGATCTGATGCAAAAAGCAACATATTCCCACACATTCTTGAAACTATCCTTTCATTCTACCAGACAAATCCCTTCCTTCTGGCCCACCAATTTCCTCATCCCTCACTGTAATCCTTTCTCAGCTTCTCTCTAGACTATCTACATTGCCATCTTCATACAAAACTTGGCCTCAGGGAGGACATGGTTCTACAGAATCCCTATTTCTTTCACTAATTCCATATGAGCACCATTTATGTCATCCAAGGAGTGCAGCTGGCTTATGCTGAAGGCATTGATCAGTAGACATATCAGAAAGCACTCCGTATCTTCAGGGGATCTTATACTTTCACCAACATTGTAACTATGGTTAGGAAAAAGTTAACTGACTGAAACTTCCAAGCTGCCTATTACATTTTTCAGTCTTTGCATCAAGTAGACTTCCTAACTAATGGACCAATGAATTTTGAAACAAAAGGCTCTGTACAGAAAACTGAAAACTTTGCTGTTTCTGTGAAAATGAGTGTACTCTCCAACTGTGCTAGCAGAACATAATACCACCTAAATATTTATGGCTCACAATGACAGATTCCTGTTCAAAGAATATGTTTTGCAGCATTAAAAACATATTATTAACACTAAAGCTCTGATTCTTTGTGGTCTGATCTCAAATTGCCATCTATTTTGGTATCTCAGAGGAACATGATTTTGATATTTCAATCAATGCATTTTAATATGTCTCTTAAAATTTAGTGTAAAAAGTAATGGACTGTTATAATAAGCGTAATCAACATACTGCAGACAGATTAATTTCACACACTGGCAGTTGCAAACAATCTCTAGAACAGATCAAAAGAACAATTTAAAATCAAAGTCATTACATGGCAAATTATACAGCCTTGCTTACAACTGCTTCTGTCTAAAACCAAAAATAAGAGAACATCATGCCAATCATCTAGGTTTCTAGAATATCCTACGTATTTAATAATTTGCTAACAGGTTTCTCCCACATTTTTTTGGGACGTACTTTCCTATTGTCTCACAAGACCCTCAAAATAGATTTTCTTTTTTATTCATTTAAAGAGTAAATTTTATGATTACGCCCACTATGTCCAGGTAGAATCACAAAACAGTCTTGGAATATTATTTGCATTAATCTAAACTAGAAAATGCACTTCAGGAATATATATAGACACTGCAATCATGAATGAGTATTTAGTCCACACAATGAGACTAGGAATAGTCCAAAGGAAATCCTTCATAAATTTTGGGGTGTAGGCACTGGATCTTCAGCATCAACTGGTTCACTCCACAGATTTGTTTCCATTGAATCATGTCTCAGCACTAGCTAACCTGAGATCCCAATGTGCTTCATACTTTAAATAGGATGTAGTTTGCACACAGCATTCTTCACATTTTTATAAGTCTATAAAATATTTTACCATATCATCTTAAGGAAAATGCGGAATTATATTTGCTCTAATAACTTTAAACTATCCAGTGTAATAAAATATTTGATATGTAATTTTCCTATTGACTTTTCTAAAGTATTAGTTCTATATAACTGAAAAAAATTAGAGAACCTTGATGTATGATTTTGGTCAGTTTTCTTTGCTATACCACATGCATCTAGGTTTTTTTCCCCAGTGAGTACTTGCCCACAACTTTAAAGCTTTTCTTGATTAAATAACCTGAAGGCACTAAGCTGACCCAGCAAAAAGAAAAGCCAGAACTTTAAGCCTATATGTGTTGCAAACAGTACTGAAATAGTTAGCACAATTTTAAGTGTTTTACCAGATCACATCTATAAGGAAAACCCACAGAGTTCTACAACAGTAATAACAAGGAACTGTTTTAAACCCACAGAAGCAAGGACTTTCCAACTGGGAATGAAGCACCACATTCAACCAGACCTAACACAGCAGGTATTCCAGAACATATGGTACCATAAAAACTACAAACACTCAAATCCGTCTTCAAGTAAAAAAAGAGCAAGGATGAGGAAATTTAAGTCATCTATTCTATTGCAGTACTGAGATTTTTTTTTGTTGCTGTTTCCCAAGTTTCAGAATAAATCACACAGTGTCAGATTGAGCTTCAGAAGAGAACACTTATATAAGGAAAAATTCCTGCTGAACTACAGTATTACAGTCTAGCACAAGTAAGGCAAAAGATAATAAACACTTCTCTAATAGATCATTCGGTCAGTCTCACTGCTCCCTCCTTTACACTAGAGAGCAAATGAAATCTGTGTGACTCTCACACAGACTCAGGCTCTTGCCCATCCTTCCCAACATGTAAAAACCTACCGATTACTATCAATTCCACTTTTAGCTTCTGATTTCTTTGTTGATGGTGTTACTTCAAATAAAATTCAATAAAGTATATACCTTATTTTGGCAGATTTGATGGACTGATCTGACATGAGCTTCCTGTATCACTGCTGTGCTGCAGCCTGCATTGAGGTCAAAAACTTCCAATGCTCGATTGCTGCCAGCTGTAAGTACAATATCTGTACAGTTCTCTGGGTTAAAGTTAAACTATCTAAAGGAACAAAATCATACAGACAGATAGAAATACAGATAAATCAATATATATATATAAACTCTGTTGTATTTATTGCTCTATGAGCAACACCAAAAATCTTACAGCAGCACTAAAAATTTATGTCTAAGGATGAAGTTCAACATCACAAAAGATTGTATATTTTTTACTCTAATAGAAAAGGAGTAGTAAATAATCAAATGCTACTTACTTTACCTGATGTCCATGTCATTAAGTCCAAAGAACTACAAGGAAAATAAGAAATACAAAGGATACAAGAATAGAACTCATTTACTGCTGAAAGGCTGGTAATCTCCATTGTTGAAGTCATGGGAAATTCCTGTACCAATTTGCAAACACTCCTCTGTTTGTATCTGCAAAGAATATCAAATGAATGCTAGTGTTAAAGAAATAAGTTACGATTTGTAGTCACCAGTAAACTCCTACTGGAATCACAAATCAAAATACTTTCTTTCATTATTAAAAATTAAAGCGACAGATCTTTCGGCCTATTGCTGAACTCTATTAAAAAACTGGGTAACTAAACACATTTGGATGAAAACAAACATGCTATTCATATACAGAAGATTGATCTTCCATTAACATGAAACACTAAAATAATCCTCTATGTATACTGAAAATGTTAAAGAGAAAAAAGTCTGTAAAGTACCTATGTTCAAAAAGCAGATATGCCACTGGTTTCAGTACAGCATTTATCATGCTGACAATAGGGCAATCAGGAAGAAAATTAGGAGAAAACAGTGAGGAAAGAATAATTTCCACTTAGATGGGAAGGGAATAAGGAGCTGATCACACACTACCAAAGAAAATTTTTTTCCCAACATAAACAAAACTCTTTAAGGTCCTGTGGGTTACCTGCCAGCTCCATGCAGATGTGGCAAACATGTCAAAACCTCTAAAATGGCTTCAGACTTTATTGTATTACAGAACACAGAACTGTGTTGTAATTCAATCTAATTACAATTTTCTGTTTACTAAAAAATATCCACAAAGACAACATGGATCTATTCTTAAAGTAAATAGAAAACATAACTCCATGGGTATAGATATGCGGGGCAAGAAGAGTGTTAATTTCATAGAGGTCACCTAAGGAATGCAGAGTTAATAACAACTGTATTGGGTCTTGTTGGGGTGAAGTTAATTTTCTTCATAGTGGCCTGTATGGTGCTGTGTTTTAGACCTGTGATCAAAGCCACATTGATAACACACCGTGGTTTTAGCCATTGCTGGACACTGTCTGCACAGTGTTAAAATAATAGCTGTGTTACCGTTAATATTGTACTTGCATTTTAGCATGTCTGTCTAATGAAAGTACAGAAGTCCATGCATGACATGCTTGTAGGAATCATTACTGTTTCTTTCCAACAATGCTAAAAGTTTGCAAAACTGAGATCATTTGACTGAAGCAATATGGTTGTCAGCCAGATCTGTTCAAAAGTAAAATGTTTAGTGACTCGCTTTTACCTTTCATTGTCATTCTCAAACAGTGGTCTGCTGATCTTTTCAGATGGATATCAGAGCTACTTTAGCAGCAATGGGGAAGCAGAGGATAATATACAGTGTTTTGCAGTTTAATCCAAGAACCTTTTGTAGTTTACATAAGTACTTTATTCAAATAAACTGTACTAGACTTCAAGAGCAAACGATTTATCTCTTTTTTTGGGTAAACCTACCCAAGCTAACTTTAAATAAGCTGACTAAGATAATAGGTACAATCTAATGAAGGCAGTATGAAGTTTGGTCTGTAGTACTGCAGTATTTCCTCTGATCCAATTTACTCTGCTGAAAGAGGCTGATTGAAACAGTTTTTCCCAATGCAAGAACAATAGTTTGAATTGGCTGAAGTACCTTGCTTCTGCAGACTGCTACACAGATAAATACCTCACAGGGCATGGCCCAGATAGAATTTCACACAGAAAGCAAACCAACCAACAGTAAACTGAGATTCATCAAATACAAGTTATGAGAAAACTGAACCAAAGTAACAAAGGGGGGAAAATAGAAAAGTTTTTTTAAAAAAGAGTAATTTTAGTATATTTAAGATTTTCTTTTTAAACATAGTGCATTTGCTACATGTCCTATACATGCTCAATTCAAAGTGCAAGTCATTTAAAATTCAGGTAGGCATTGTGGGTACACTGAGCTGGACACTGTACATTCATTCTTATCTCTTAGAAATTGAAGTTTATGTCACAATTTGGTTTACCTTTTTATTGGTTTGTGAATATCCCCACAAACTAAGAATTAATGAGTAAAACAGAAAGCAGGTAATCAGATTATGGAAGAAAGCTATTACATAATTCTGTCTGATCATTTAATGTTTCAATGAAGTTCCACATACCAAGTTCATGCCTCAATCCAGGAAGGCCTATTTCTAAACACATTTAGTCTTGTGCTTAATATGTTTTTCTGTGCAGCAGCAAAAGTATCAAGGAAAAATACTAGTTTTCCCCATCTAAGGATGCAGCCCAATACTGTTTAATATCATCAATAGACAGGAAATACCATTCACAATACCAACTAAGTCTTCAGTGTTGTAGCCCTAATTCTTTTTGTCCTTCCACGCAAAACAAAGATATTTTGCAAGTAGTATTTACCATTTGTTCAGCTTTTTCTCTTCTGCAATATTTTTGCCCCCTCAGCTCACCTCACCAGCCACAAAATTGTGGATCAAACTGTATGAGTACTTTCACTGGCCTGGTAATGAAAAATGAACTCACCGTTTTAAGTCATCTTTTGTTGTGTCTAGATGGAAACTTAGTAGATGAAATTCAGCTCCACAACACAGCAATATAAATGAATCTATAAAATAAAACTGCGCAAAGCGTATAGTCTTATGGAACTTCTCTTTACCCTGAAACGTAAGGAAAAATATTAAGAATGGATTCAAAATTAACAAATACTTTTTGTCTGAGATTCCTGGTGTTAAGGCAGAGCCTCCCTGTCATCCTGATCATAGGCCAGGAGGTTAAACTGCTACGTAGTGGCCCATTCTATTTTTGAAATCTATTACTCTCAAAATGAAGATTTCATTCTGCTTAAATTAGCTGTCACTAAATTTAATTGTATTTGCAGCCAATTGAATCTAATACGATCTAGCTTCATACTCTGAACTTCTTTTTGAATTGGGGAGTAAACTAAAGTCAAGCAGAGCTGAGCGAATGAAAATACAATGTACAGACCAGACAATAAAACCAAAACTTCCAGATGTGCCACCAGATTTTTTTTTTTACCAAGGTTGATTTTTTTATTTTCTCATTATCATGAGAAAAACCTGATTTGAAGTCGATGGAGATCACCCAGATCTTTATATCAGTGGGAGTCACCACTCAGTAGCTCTAGAAATTTGTTCTTTCTATGGGGCTTTTGAAACAAAAGTAGATGAAAGTGAAAAACAGTGTTGTCTGTGTCCAAACCAATGGAAGTTTCCAATTACCAGAATTAGGGCAGGTTCCTTATTGCAGACTGACCAGACCCTTAAAGTTCTGTCTTCTGATGCAGAAACTAACCACTTCTTGTCATGACTCCAGCCAACAGAGTTAACTGCACCATCATGACCTAATAAAAATTATAATGGAAATATCATAAAGTTCATTTAATTCATAAATTTCTCTGGAGTAAATTGTATTGTTTTGATATGATTATGCACAACATTGAAATACATTCTAAGTACAGGTTTAAAATGGTTGGATTAAAACTGGTAACAGTAAACCAGCTATCAAAATTTTCTTCCACCAAAAAACACAGTAAAATGTCTCTCATTAATAAACAGACAAAGATAATTTCAACTTTAATTTTTCAAACTTATTGGAAGAGCACTTTCAAGAAATATCCTTGAAATTAAATTTAAGCAAAGATTCAGTATTGAAAAAAGAATCTGAGTATTATATTATAATGAAATTTTGTATTAAACATGGTCTGGAAACCACCTAAGACATTGAAAATAGTTGAAATATTTTATTTTATTTTATTTTATTTTATTTTATTTATTAACCTTTTATTACTGAGCTAGCTCTTTTTGTGAAAATAAAATGAGCATGCCACTTCAATGGCATGTTAAAAACAAGATTGTAAACTTACAAAGAAAGAATTTTAAAAGCCAGATACAACATTCAAAAGCTAAAATTATTAATTTGATCTAACATTATGTTAGATCAAAAAAGAACATGCCAATCAAATTTAATGAACTTTGATGCATGTTATTGCAATGAATTGTCAGATGAAGTCTGATGAATTTCATGTAATCTTAAAACATTCAAAGTTCTTATGCTGCCCTCTTGTGCACATTTTATCTTTCGTCAACTGAAGTTTTATATAAAAAAATAGTTTGCTTTAAATTACAGGAAGGCTATTAAATATATCTCAGCAATTGAGATATTTCATTTTGTAGACATATGTATACAAAAAGCCTTATAAATGAGATATTTTAATTCCCAGTTACCAAGCAGCTGTGGAATTTTCACCAGAAAACTGCACAGGTACTGCACAAATACACATGTAAGTATTATTCTTGTTTTGTTCACAACACAATGCTTTATTTAAAAGCTTTGATATTCTAAAGATATTTTGAAGCCTTGAATAATCTGCATTAAAGAAAAGGAAAAAAAAACCAAAACCAATCAAACAAACAAACAAAAAGAAAACCACAACAGAATATACAAAACAGTTTTCCAAAGTAGCAAGGAGCCTGAGAAACTTTAGGAAAATCTGAGGTTTGGAAAATTGGAAGAGTCACGCAAAAAGCTTAAGAATCTCTGCACTCCAGGCCCCTCAGTCCCAAAACACAGTGAAAGAGATGCCAGCTGGCTTGAAAGAGCCCAGTAAGGCTCAAAACAGGCATTACTCAGGGTTCCCCAGTCCTGGAGAGCCTTGAGAAGAATAGCAGCTGGTTTTGTAAAAAGAATTCTTCAAAAAGGCCATGCTGGCTGTAACTCTTCACAGCTCTTCAACATTACCTGCACTTCACTAGAGGACACAGACACCTGAAGAGCCACCACTGAAGAAGAATGCAGAACTACTTAAAACTGTAACTGNCAAAATTTTCTTCCACCAAAAAACACAGTAAAATGTCTCTCATTAATAAACAGACAAAGATAATTTCAACTTTAATTTTTCAAACTTATTGGAAGAGCACTTTCAAGAAATATCCTTGAAATTAAATTTAAGCAAAGATTCAGTATTGAAAAAAGAATCTGAGTATTATATTATAATGAAATTTTGTATTAAACATGGTCTGGAAACCACCTAAGACATTGAAAATAGTNCAACAGAATATACAAAACAGTTTTCCAAAGTAGCAAGGAGCCTGAGAAACTTTAGGAAAATCTGAGGTTTGGAAAATTGGAAGAGTCACGCAAAAAGCTTAAGAATCTCTGCACTCCAGGCCCCTCAGTCCCAAAACACAGTGAAAGAGATGCCAGCTGGCTTGAAAGAGCCCAGTAAGGCTCAAAACAGGCATTACTCAGGGTTCCCCAGTCCTGGAGAGCCTTGAGAAGAATAGCAGCTGGTTTTGTAAAAAGAATTCTTCAAAAAGGCCATGCTGGCTGTAACTCTTCACAGCTCTTCAACATTACCTGCACTTCACTAGAGGACACAGACACCTGAAGAGCCACCACTGAAGAAGAATGCAGAACTACTTAAAACTGTAACTGAACTCTTCAGGAAACAAGACTAAATAAATTAGGCTTACAGCAAAACTGTTGTTACACCACTCCTCTGATGCTGCCTTATAAAACCATGACTTTTGACAAGAAGTAATATTCAGATGTTAATGCTGCCGAGAAATTGAAAATTTTTAACAGAATAGATACAATTTCCATTTATTGAAAAAAAAAAGAAAATGTTGCATTGCCATTGACTGCAGCTCTGAGTCAGAATATGGCATCATAGTTTTTCATGAAAATGCATATATTATGACACTTCTAAAACAAGAGCATCAAAAGTAGAAAGTAAACAGATGACTGCATGGTAATCTGAACTGCACAGAAAAACACTGTAAATGAAACAAGCAGGCAACAGATGGTTTGTGGCTCCTACTCCCCTGCATTACATTACCTGGCAGTTCAACATTTATGCTGCTTTTTAAAAGAACTACATGCACAGTAGAATGTGGTTTACATTGCCTTTCAGACTTGTACATAATTTTTAAAAAGACACAAAGGATTAAAGGAATCAATGAAATAAATCAGTGAAAAACTTAAGAACTTGCTATTGTAGAAGTCTGTCCACAAGGCATCATCAATTTCATCAGTTTCCTCACACAAGAAGAAGAATATCTGTAAGGTTGCCGCCTTAATGACACAGTGTCTTCCATTAAATATAATGAAAATTACTCAAGAAAAACCCTGTTTTCACAAATCAGTTGTCAGAGTTATTTACTTAGAAATAATTCTCTAAAATATCTTTAAGTCGTCTGGTTTTAATACTTGTTAGGGTCTAGTAAAAAACTAGTAAAGTAAAAAACATTAATTTTTCATTTTGAGCTTTCACAGAAAATTCATTTAGCAGGATTGATTGAAAGTCATAACATTTATGGTTATTAAAAATTTAACAGATTGTTCCTGTAGAAATTTAGACATAATCTGATGTTTAAGACTCATTTAAAAGAGTACATATTTACATATGTGCATGCAAACACTTTTGTAGTTGTGGATTTCTTCACGGGAATAGTCCTTTTTTTAAATGGTTATTCTGTAGAAGTCTGGAGTTGCAGAGCAAACACTTCTTTTGCCAAATCATCACAGTCAATTTTTGGTTAATAAACTATTAGAATATACTACTAAAATATACACGTGCAATATCACCTTTATTGTTTCTCTTTAATTATTGTAATATACATCATGATGAAGATTTCAATCTACATCACCCTAGCTTACTTCTTACCTCACAAAAAACTGAGAAATGGGAGCACCTGGTAGTCAGTTTGATTCTGGGACAAAATTAAGCAATCAGAGAAATAAATTTTACATCTTGAATCATCAGTGCTTCCTCTCTCTTGTTCTCAGGCTGTTGCAAGTGGAATCCATGCCATTTTAGATCAAACTCAATCACTTACTATATATTTAATAGTGTAACTCATCATTTACCTGAAAAGACACTATGCACATCAGTGAGACTGGAATTGAATATCAGCACAGTTTTTTCAGCCAGGCCACAAGCCAGCAGCTCTCCATCCCCTATAAAGAAGAGCATCTAATTTACATCTGAAAGCAAAAAGGAGGTAATATGCTGCTTCTTTTAATCAAAAAAAACATGTATGTCACTGCAGCAAAACAAAAACCAGATATTCATTTCATATGCTTAACACAGATTTTGTATAAACATCACAAATTAGTGTTGCAGAATTTGATAGGATTTTGTAGACAATCCATTTCTTGTCCTGACATATTCTCCAAATAAAAATATTTTTAAACTAAAAAAAAATCTGAAATTTTTGCTAAACTGTGGTTATTTAAGCCTGTGTGTGCATGACTGGGTGTGCACTAGACAAAAAGAAAGATGTTTCTTCCTCAAACGAAAAGAAAATATGTACTTAAAATATATTAGCACAGCTCTCTCGGGAGCAGAGAGATGGCTGGAATATATTTAAGCAAAGTTACTGATTGCATGTAATTGTTTTTATTTCCTGAGGGTGAAAGTTGTTCTTGTCGTCAAAATACTTACAAAGATTTTTAAATATTTTGAAAATATTTTGACTTGTGGGGTGTACTTCGACATAATTATATACCTGGTAGAATGCTTGATTGCTACTCTAAAAAATGTTTTCTGCTTAATCATATTTACATTGGAACTGACTAAACCTATTACAAGAGTCATTAATCCAAAGCAGTTAAGAAAAATGCCTCTCTTTGGATCACACAGAGGAATTCCTTTTTGAATATTTCAATTTATAAAACTTGAATAATATTTACATAAGAAATATGAGTATTTTGAAACAGAACCTCAGTATTTAACACACCCTAATGAAACTAAGTAAATGTGCTAGAAAATAAATTCCTTAGGGAAAGAACTCTTATTTTCAAGTAGTAGTGGGAAAGTCAAAGAATAAATTCAAAAGGAAACAAGACATAAAATCAGAAATAGAATCCTTTTACATATAACAGTTTGCATGGTTTTGCAAGATAAAAAATTATGATCAAACAGTATGTGGTATTGCCAGAAAGTTTTTTGTGAATTTATCCACAGTAAATCCATAGTCTTTAGAAACTTCCGCACACAAATCTCGAATTTCTTTCTGCACGCTGACACAACTGCCCTTTTTATAAAGCTTGTACTTACCAGAATATTGAACACAAAAAATTGGGGTTGGTTTAGAAGTAACGGGTATCTCTTTCTCATATTTGACTGGAGGATAACTTTCCAATGGATATTCTTTATTTTTACTTCAAAGTAGGAAAAAAGAAAGAAACCAGTACATTTTCATTTCAGTTATGAGATAAATGTGCTTTGAGACTATTCTAAATATCTTAATATAAATATTTCCTGGAAAAGTTATGTCGAATCCAAGGTAAGAGCCAAATTAATTTTAAATTGTCATATTTAAATTACTCCTATCACCAAGGATTGTGAATTTGCGAGATCAAGAATTAACATAGACTTGCAAAAAAATCAACTTTCTTAAGTCACACAGCTAACAAAAGTATTTAAAAATGTAAACTCTACCTTATTTACAAGGACTTTGTGACAAAAATGCAATACTAACAAAAAGAAAAGCAATTTAACTAAAAAAACCCACAAAACTTGAAATACTAAGTAGCTTAACCTATATAAAACAGTGTTAAACTGAAGTTGAAATTATCTGAAGTGCTCATGTAAAGGCTTCGATGTAAGCAAGGTTTACAAAAACTTAGTCTTGAGCTATTAAGTGGGTTTCTTAACACTTTACCAGCTCTTTTTAAATGTGAAAAATTATGGCATGAATCATTCTTTACTGTCAAGTTTGTATTACATAAAGCAAAGACTCCATATAATAGTAAAGAGAAAAAATGTATGCAATACTCCCATTTAACATTCCACAAAAATTAATATGAAAATGCCAGCTTTAGAAAACCATTTGTTCTTTGTGACCAGTGATAAAGATTCCACTGGTCAACTTGTATTATTACACATACTCTGTTTAAATCCATTGGAATAAGCTTGCATTAACTTAATAAGATTTTAGGGGTGAACGAAGGACATGATCTGAAATCACTTCTCCCTGTGCCACATGCAGTTATTTTTCTGATTAGAACTGCAACTTAAGAACATGTTGGGACTTACCTTCCAACCATATTTAACACCTGTTCTTCCTACCAACAAAAAGCTAAGATGAATATTTTCTTTTATAAGAAGCACCCCAATTTAATTCACAGTCTGACAAACCAAATCTCTTGTTGCAGTGATAAATTTTATATCAAATTTGCCAAGTCTTTTAGTTCCAGTGACAATCCTTACTAAAAAGTTTCAGTGACAGAAGCAGAGAGAAACCCTGTTATCAATAGAACTCTAATTAACCTTGTTTTAATTTGTTCCTCCTCTAAGAGAGTGGTTAGATTACCTACCATTTACAATTGGTCTTCAACTTTGATACCTCTTTTTTTTTCAGGTTAGTATTTGGAGTAAACATGGTCATTCTATGAGAGAGAAAACAGACACTCTTATATGAGACATTAAACCCTGCATGGGGGAAACAGCTTTTTTTCCATCAAAAGCAGTCCTATTTCCTTCTTACTATTTACGTCTGTGGGTGATGTCAATAGATAAGAGAATGTACACTTTGATGACAATATAAATGTCTAATATTCTAATGCCTGAGTTTGCACATTGATATCTGGGAGTTATTTGTTGAATAGTGAATTCTGAAGGTCAAAATCCATACAAATGAAGTTTTCAGACAATTCTTTCTGCAAGCTGAAGAAACAAGAGTCTAGTCAGATGAAAGAACCAGGATGCCAAATATGGATTTCAAAAGGAAGTTGGCAAATGACCAGAAGCTGTGAAAATTTTGGTTTACAAAATGTTTTCAAAATTCTTTTCTTTGATAACATCATAACCGTTTTTCACACGTGATTAACTTCACAGCCATGAGACTATATACTTATGTGAAAAAAATATCACACACCAATAAAACAGGGAAAATACTTATATTTCTACTCACCGTGGTGCTGCTGTATATCCTGATGACTTAATCTTATTATGGAAAACCGATGGTTTATCTTTCATTGTGTTCTTCACTCCTGTAGGAAAATAATTTAATTTACATTAAAATGGTTTTGAAACATGATATTTTTACAGTTAAGGTAGATAGGCTTGCACAATATAAATACCTGATGTTTCCTTATGTTACAAAACACATTTATGACCAATTACCCTAAAATAATGATTACTGAGAAAATTGAGACTATGAACTGTTACATTGTATAACATTCTCCAATAAAAAGAATGAGCAGGAACTTCATTAAACTTTGAAGTAGCAAGAATGTTACTCTGAATCACTTTTTTCACCATTCATTAATCTGTTTTTTAACTACCTCTGCTTAGACTGTACATTAGCTATAAAGTATTCAGACCCTATATTTGGAATAAGGAATGCATCCAAAGATCATTAGTAAACTGAGTAGTGAGTACCTACAAGTATTTGTGTTCCTGCACAGCTCAGGTCATGGCTAATGTCTGCATGCCCAGTGCTGTACTAGGAAGCCCGAAAATGTAAATATTCTGCACTCTAACACCTATAAAATCCACAGAAAGTTCTCAGACAATTGTTTTTGAAAGAAGAAAAATACTTATAGCGATAATTTTCAACTACAATTACATATGTGTGATATGAAATATTAATAGAAGTGCAAAATTCTTCCTACTGAAGTAAAATGCACTATCTATTTGAAACAAAAATTAACGTACTGATTGTATTAGACACAAGTCAGCTGGAAGTCAGTTACTATTATTAAAAATATAGCATTTATAATTAGTTTCAAGATTGGTTTATACTTACCAAGTGTTTTACTAGAAGGTTCTTTCATGACTTTCTTTAAACCTTTACACAATGGAGAATTTGCCAATAAAGTACACCTAAGTTATAAAACCAAGCACAAAAAATTGATCAATGCAATGGATAAAAATGTTGGATTAGAAAAAGGTTCCTCCTTTTCGATTGTCTGCATGTGTGTGTGTGTGTACACGTGCAATAGTGGCAAGATTTTAATGAAAACAAGTCAGGCGTAGTGGATTAGTTATCAGGTCAAACCCTAGGAAACACTTTTTTATTGTGAAGGTGACTGAGAACTGGCATAGACTGCCCAGAAAGGTCGCGGTGTCTCCCTCCATGGAGATATTCAAAAGTTGTTTGGACATTTTCATGGGCAAAGGACTCCAAGTGGCTCTGCTTGAGCAGGGTGGTTGGACAAGATGACCCGAAGAGGTGCCTTCCAAATTCAGCCATTCTGTGATTTCTCCCTCTCTATACAACTAAAGCATGATAGGAAAAGAAGTAAAATCAAACAACGTCAACAATAGCACTTCAGAAAACGATATCACACACTTAAGTGCCAGATAAACAAGTCCATAATCCAACATTGAGAAAAAAATTTGATTATTCTGTACCTGGCAATAACTGATAGACTTTTCTCATTTCCACATTGGACAAAATCGCTGTGCTGAGTTCTCATCAATGCAGCAAGGTTAACTTCCAACACAGCAATCATATCTTCAAACATCGAGGTGATCAAGCATAAAACCTGCAGCAATTATAACATAAATTAACACTTCATTTACTTCATAATTTAAGTTTAAAAATAAATGCATTTATAATGAAAAATCAATTTCTCAAATTTATAAAAATTAGTAAAAATATCCATGGGTTTAGTCCTGAAGGGCATTAAGTAGTAAAGAGTGGTTAAAGTTATCCTTCAAGAATATGCCTGTTGCTTAAATGTGTTTTAACAAACTTACACATGTAACAGTGACAGAAATTCCAACACCACCTACATTAGATACAACTCTGCACATAGAAGATTAGCTCCAGCAACATGATGAGAACAAGCTAAGAGCTGAAATTTGAACAAAATCCTTCTCTAAAGCAAGACTTCTGTGTTAAATATGTAGCCTAGACCGAGGTTACTTCTGTAGGAAAACTGCAGCATCAAAAATAGAGTATACAAACAAGAATGCCTTCCATTTTCTTAACATCACTTTTAGCAACTTCCAACAGGAATTCTCTCACAACCCAAATAGTTTTGACAGATCCTTTAGAAGGATTCAGAAGTAACATATCCTAACCTTTGCTTGAGAAACATGGCATAACAATGTTTATATCTTTTTTATCCCCTAAAAGATTTCCTCTGCTTCTCCAATGATCCTTCTTGACATTCAAGGTACACTCTGAACACTGTAACATTTCACCTCTTCCTTATTAATCACTGTAGACTGTATATAAGCTGTGGGAGCCTCCAACTAGCAGAATCTGTAATGAAGAATCAACCCTCTTCAAAGAAGAATTACTGGGTAATTCACATTAAGTAAAACAAATCTGTGCATTAATCTGCTAGCAAAATGTGTAATAAATATTTATTGAAAATAACTGGAACTCATAATATTTATTAAATCAATGTTTACTGTATACTCACCTTTCCATTAGCTGCCTTCTTTGTTAATGCACATGATCTGGCAATCCGAATGCTGAGGTCACTGTAATCTTGACCAAGAAGAACAGAGTGCTATAAAATAATATCTACATTTCAGAAGGAAAAAACCTATAATCTCTAAGACTCACAAAAAAATTGCTCATACTAATTTGACATGACCCTAATCCACTGTATTCAGCGTATATACTTCTATCTTACCCTCAAATTATAATGGAGTAAAATAACATTCCTTGTATTTAACACTCATGAACTGCAAAATTGAATAAAAATTCATTACTAGCCACTACACAGATCTAATGCCAACACTTCTTCTGAGAAAATCACCAGGGTCAGGAAAACATACAAAAACTATCAGGAAAAAAACATTTTTAAAAAACATTTGGTTTCTATAATATTCTGCTATTTCACAACCTAATTCTTACACTATTTATGTCAGATAACAAAAGCAATCACATTATGGTGTAATCAGATGTCTCATAAACATACCTCTGTAAGATAAAAAAGCTTCTAATTCAAAGTTTGCCAGATTAATTATTAACAAGCCAGTAGAGGTTCCTATCCAAAAATAGCTAGTATTCTTGGAAGAATATCTATTAAAACAAGGAGAAAAATATCTCTGAGTAGGATAAAGAAGCTGTTCTTATTACCATACAACAAACAGTCTCAGTACAACAATAATAAAGCACACATAGAAAAAATATATTAAATTTAAAGCATTATTTTTCAAATCTGTAGCTCAAAGTTTCAAGAAAAACTGGTGAAGTTTTGAAAACGAAGAGCAGAACACAATCCTTCATTTAATGCAAGTGCTTCATGGCACATCTAAAACTGCACAGGAAATACTTTTCTTCAAAAATGACTGTGGTTTGTAAGAGTTGGGAGATGCTGCAAAAGCACTGTATACACAAAGAGAAAATTCAAACCAAGAGGAAAATCCACCCACAGTTTACTTTTACCAGTCTTATATGAACACCAAAAAGCAGTGAAATTCAATGTATGTTTTTACATAATTAAAGTACAAGAGAAAAGCCAGCACAACAAAGGGGAAAAAAAACCCAGGCAAGTCTGGAATGTCTGTCTCAGCTTGTGCTTAGTGGCAGCACTACTGCAGTTGGGTAATGAAATCCAGCTTCTGCAAGCACCACAGAGTAAATCAACTGGTTACTATTTCAGTCAACACCCTCACAGAACAAATATATTATCAAGCATAAGATAATTGTAACAAAATAACAGTTGTCATTATCAAAAAACTAAAAATGTTTTGATGCCACAATTAATAAAAATTGACATCAACATTTTAATAATTTTTCCAAATAGGAGTCAGTAGACTTATCGGTTTTATTTGTAAAATCAGACCACAGGAGTTGAAGTAAGGATATGGAAAAATATGAAGCTGTAACTTGGTATGAAAAAACTCACCACAGTGGATTAATACTATTTGTATTTAATAAAAAAAAAAAGAAAAGAAAAAGAAAAAAGTAAAAAGGAAAAAAACCCCAAATATATACAGTCAAATATGCTATGAAGCAGACTGGAATAGAGAGTTTCAAATCTGGTTTGTGATACTTTTACCTGATATGCATAGTTTTATTTGTGGTTTGCACTACTTTCATTATGGCAGGAACAGAGTGATTTCATTTGCAAATTCTTGGAATTATTTAAAAAGAAGTGTCACTATCAAGTAATTATGAACAACATAAAGTGACATATCCAGGAAGTTTAACTCACTCCCAGTTTACAATAAAATCTACTGTGATGAGGTTGCTCAATGTCAAAAAGCCTAGGAAAGTGTGAGATGCCTAATTTTGGACATCAGCGTTCCAAAAATGTTGCTTTTCATTGCAGGCAGGAAAAGCAGTATATCAGGAATTGCTCAATTGTTCAGACAAATCTGAAGTACCTGATAAAACCAACACACTGTTTTTAAAAAGTAAATGGAAAAAAATATTTATAAATACAAAATTCTCAAACCAGAAGATAATGGAACTGAATTAATAGTAAGAATTTAATGGCCATGGTTTTTTTATAAGCAGAATAAAACCTTCCACTGTGATGTGATAGCTGAAAGAACAAATAGACCTTAGATGTGCAATGTGAGGCAGTAACAGATGGGCATGGGAAAGTGATGTTATCTCAATTCAGAAAATTATTTCAAATAATCTATTATTGTAGACCCATTGTAGGCAACCATGTCCCAAAAGGGGTTTGAAAAATAAATGAGACTGATTTTCAGAAAATTTCAAAAGCAAATGTTAAAAACATTACACAAAACGTGCATTATACAAGGTATAAACTGTTTTATCCAGAAGTGCAGAGGTAACGTTTCCATGAGCTGTAATTTTCTGTCCAAAGAGGGAACTTGATAGTGGTGGGCACTGGACTATCAGAGTAAAAAACATACTAAAAGCCTGTATATGAAAAGAGAGTAATTCAGACTAGAAGTAAAATTGAATGAGTCAGTTCCTGGAACAACTTCACCAGGGACATGGTGGATTCTCTATTGCCAGAAAACTTGTCATCTTTAAAGATGTGCTGCTGTTCAAATCAATCCTGCAGTTGTGATGAAGACAAAGTTTTGATAGTTTGAAAGTGATATTATACAAGCAATAAGACTGCAATAATTCACCATCTGACCTTCAAGTGCTGTCACTGCATTAAAATATGACTGAGATGTGCATATTAAAAATCACAATTTCCTTCCTCTCAATGGTGGTACTTCTAAATATGCAGGCATCATGAAAATAACTGTGAATAATTACTTAAATTTAACATAAAGACAGCCAAAATTGTCCAGGACTGCTGGATATTATTCTGCTTTGTTTATCAAAAGTTGTTTTTATATCTGACCAGAGATAAATGAGTTCCACCTGAGTAACCCACCACAGAGCAAAGGTTAGAAAGAGTTTTCTAAAACATGATGTGGCTGAGAAATTTAATAAAGTGACAATCATAAATTACAACACAAACAGGTTGTTCTTTGAGACAGTTCTTTTGGGAGTGCCCTGAACAGATCTCTAGGTGCCTAATAATAGGGTTAAACTTCTCTTCGGGACAGAAATGCAATGTAAGGGTTAATTCTACCTGGCTAACCAATTCCATAGGAATGAGTAAAAGCATCATGTTCTGAAATGTCTGTCCCTCTAACAGAAGTTTGACTGGAGCAGGTAATGTAGCTTAAAAATTATTTAAATTTGGATGGCAAACTGACACAGTCACACAGCAGCTGCGTCAGACATTTCTTTAGAAAGGAAACTCAAAATAAATTTGTTTTATTTATTACTTTTTAACTCATCTTCCCTGATCAGCTGATATCAATAAAAGCTACAATGGATATTCTCAATGACATTTTCATAAAATTATTTTTCAGAATAAAAAACAGTTTTAACTTTGAATCAGCTTGTGTTCATTATCTTCCTAAGAGCAGGCCACCAAAACTTGCAGATCACTAAAAACACTATTTTATTTTCCTATTGCATTTTTCAAAAGACACAAAATTGCAGTGAAAATAATCCAAGAACCAATAGGAACTCCTAGAAATAAATTCAAGCCAAATACTAGGTGGTGTTTTAAAGGACTTACACGTTTTCTTCATTATGGGAACAAACAAAAAAGTCACAGTGTTCAATTAAGAGGACAGGCAATGATGTTTCCACCGATCCTTCTGGTCTCATGTTGTCTGTTTTGCAAAGCTTGGAATTATTTTGCCCTTCACCTAAGAAAGTCAGCAATACCAGCTATCAAAAAACTATGAAATAAGAGATACAGATAGGATTCAAGAGAGAATTTGTTGTAGCAATGAAAAACCAAGACCACACTCAAGAAACTTCTATTTCAAAATATGGATATTTCCTAAGAGCCAGCTTTCCTTGTTATTACATGGGTTTTTTTCAAGTACCTAGAGATAAAATCTGAAGACTCTACTTATGGACTGAAAAGGAATTTGCAGATTTTAGGTATTTTCATCTCAAGAAGTGGCACTGAAAGCCATATTCCAACAATCCTTAAATATGCTGGATATCTTTCCAGTTAGCCTGAAAATTCCCTTGATACTAAAGTTACAATACAATCCAAAAGCAAGATGAAAATCGACCTCAATTCCCTGTTCCCAAGGAGTCTCCAATCCATTCTGCAGATGCAATTCACATTTAAGAACTATCAGCATCAAATTCAGCATTAGACACAGGCATTACATCACTCTCTTTCAAACATGAGAGTCAGATCCATAGATTTAAAATAATAACAAGAAATGTAGCAGTCTTTTTCCTTAGGTTAGGGCTTTGGGATTATGGAAGCTGGACCACTAGGCAGGTAAGAATACAACAGTCATTGATCCAGAAAAAGTGCAAGCAAGGGAAACCAGATTTCCCTTTCCCTAAGAAAGCCACAGCAGTGCTGAGGGGATGGGCATTTACATTGGCACAACACCAGGGAGAGGGTTACCTCCCATTGTACCAGGGCTGTCACCTGCTCATGGTGATCCTGAGGCAGAACAAGGGAACAATCAAACCAGTCTGATATCAGGGAATCACCCTGCTGGGATTACCAGGACAGTCATTAAAGACTTATATGTACTTCGTGTTATACCACTAGAAGTAGCACAGCCAGAGAAGTAACATATCATGAAGGCACTGGAATGGATTTAAAAAGATTAAGGAAAAGCAAAAAAAAATAAATAAAGAGATTCCTAGAAACTTCAAAGGTAACTGAGAAATGTGACTCCATTTAGACAAGGGATTAATTTTTAGGCACTGGTTCTGTTCTCACTGAATCCTAGGACAATGAATTCAGTAAAAAAACAAATACTTAATAGTGCACATGATGCAATGTTTCATGAACAAATGCACTGGTCAAGAATTTATTACATACATACATGCATAATTCCTTCCAGATACACCAAGACCCAACTACATATCAGCTTCAGTAAGAATTCCATGCCACAGTCTAAGACACATAAGTCTATCACTTATAATAAATTATCATGGTATAAAAAGCACACACTCAGTAGCCAGTAACAATTATGCTATACCATAAACAGCATTCTAGGAGCACTGTGCTACCTATTTCTTTGCCAGATTTCCACACTTTACTACAGAATTTCTCTTGTTCTTTCTTTAAGTCGATATGTACTACGCAACGGTAATTATGATCAGTGATTAAACTGAAGATCCAAAGCTGCAAGAAAAAGAAAAAACAATTGCAATATCCTTTTGATATCAAATATAAAACTTACATGAATACAAACTGAAGATCCAATATTTAAAACTATGCATGTAATTATTGAACTTTTGTATATGGCATCTCACCTTGGACAAGAACTCTAATTATATGTATTTCTAAGATTATTAAAGATAATCAAAGATAATATATTCAAAATTAGCAAAAGCGGCAATGATCAGTTTGAACAGTACATCCAATTCCCACATGTTTATGTGTTTGAAAAAAGCTCCTTATAGACTATTTCCCACAATTAAAAATCACAGGTAATATGCATGTAATTGCTCACTGGGTCATGTACATGAATTTCATTCAGACCTTTCTCATTTTAGACACCACTATAGTTACAGCTTTCATTTTCATCAGGATTACCGAGCAGTAACACTGAAGAAAAACATCTGGAAATTATCATGCAAATATATTCTTACCATTAAAGAAGAGGTGAAATGGATATTCACATTTACCACATTTTTATTAGAATTCCAACATGCTTCCATTTAACTGTCATGCATTTCTTTTTTAGACTAAAATAGGAAAATCCTATTTTCACCTTTTTTCTTGTAAAACGTATATTTATAGCCACTCACTGTGCTGTTCTTACAAAATCACTGGTTGTGCTCTTAAAAATTTTCCTGGTTTTCAGGAAAAAGTTCCTGTTTTGTAATAGAGGTCATATACAACTTACGGTCTACACTCACAGCACTGAATTATGCTTTCTAAAGTAACTCTTTTAACAATTAAAAAAACTTAGGCAGTTTGTGAACCTTTTTTATAGACAGAAACATCAATAATAGTTGACTCTTGACATAGACACTGTGTTTAATGAACAATTCTTACCTGTCCCTCAGCACATCCAGTGATAATCTGTTTGTTTTCTTCATCAATTAGCAGACTCAGCAAAGGAAATGCTGTTCAGAAAAAAAAAAAGAAAGATGTGTTTCAAGAGTAGAAACAAATCAGATATTTAATTAAAATACATGATGCAAAATTGAATCTTCCTCTTTATAAAGACAGGAGGAAAAGCACTTACTGCAGTTCTCATGGTTGCACAGTGCTTTGTGTGCATCAGCCTTTGTGCTGCTGAGGGCTTTCTGTTTACAGATCTCTGGACTGCCTGTCACCCAAACTGCTGTGGCATGGTTTTCAAACTTGTTTATGAAAGTACACTAAAACCATCCACTGGGAAGCAGACTTCAAAGGAAAAAATATTTACTGTTGGCTTTAAAGGATAGTATGCTTATTACTACCTAGTCTACTAGAATTATTTTCATTAAATCAGCCCAAAACTTCTATAATAATCATAGATCATTGCTTAGAGATAAGAGATTTTTCCTATGAAAAAATACATTTAAAAATAGAAAACTTACCTGTTATTATTCCTGACTGATATATTAACTGACTGGTAGAATAGTCCCACACCTTTAGATTAAAAAAAAGAAAATAAAAAAGATATAAAGATAGGTACCTACTTAGATAACTATGGAAAACACAACTTTTAACAGTCATCACGTAGTGAAAACAGGGAAATGCAGCCATTTAAAGTGATGTTCCTAGGAAAGAATTGTTTTTCAGCACTTGTTTCCAACTATGAAAGGTTTTGTTTAACTGATAAACATCCCTGGTGAAAAAGGTGAAACTCACACGATATGGATACACTACGTATCATCTTTGCTTAGGTTGATCTCTCAGTGATTTTAGCTAAATTTATGAAAAGGCATACACGAAAAAGAAAAGATAAGAGGGGAGAGGTGCATTACCTACAATAACCCAATCCAATATTCCCAAAAGGGAAAATCAGTGTCAGCAGACTCAAAAGGGAATGTGTTCCTTCAGCTCAGCATACCTGAAACACTTCAGTTACAGCTGAACTGATTAAACTATTCTATTTGCCAGAGGATAATAATCACTGAAGTTAATACATAACTGTGGAAGGTTTTGAATATACAAAACCAGCATTGTTCTTTTAAAAAAGAGTAGTTTTTGTCATAATTTCCCAAGCAATTCGAAGAACAATGTCCTTATCTCCATGAAGTCAAAGATATTTTTTACTTAATCTTCAGAGCATATTTAAAGGGGAATAAATAAGATTACTTCACATATTCACTAAATTATTCTTTATAAAGTTCATCTCTACAATTTCCTTGCCTTAAAGGTTCTGTCTTCTGACACTGATATGAGCATACTTTTCTGCCATGTGCAAAACTCAGCTGCAGTCACTGGAGCCAGGTGTCCATCCAATTCAGCTAATATAGCTTCATTCTGTGATTAATCAAGTCAAAAATAAAAACAGGAATGATTTCAACATAAAACTGGCAATTAAGTGTTTTAATAATTAATAACTGGTGCTAATCATTGTCAGATTTGTTTTCAAAGTATAGTTCAGTAAGATTTTTCTTATTGAAACTGAAGCCCTGTATACCATCCTGCTGGCAAAGCCACTACACATTACGTTTGCTTCTTCAGACTGAAAAATACAGGAAAAATTTTTCAGACTACCTAAGAATGTTTTCTACTTCAAGTTATTGAGAAACTGTTTCATTTCAATTCTTTAAACCTAGTCTTCTATCTTATATATGATGCATTATCAGGCATCAGTTCCTACTTATTTTATAACACAAAATAAATGTTTTTGCTTAATTTTACTAACATTTCTGTATCATGATTTCATTTGAAAGCAAAAAGGTAAAAGAAATACCAGTACCACGGCTACAAAGAATGGTATCTCACCTTTGCACTTAACATGTAGATCTGATTTCCAGCACATACTGCTACTTGTTGATCATCCAGGCTAAATCTTATATGAAGCACCATTCCCAAAAGAGTTCCTATAATAACTCCTTGAGGTGTAAACCCTGCAGCAATTGTATTGTTAATGAGACTCAATGAAATATAAAAATCTGGTGCAGTGAGATTCTTAGAAACTTTGCATAGCAGTTACTAACCACAGAACTGTCCCAGTTGCTGTCAGGAAACTGTACAGAAAAACACATTGTTTAAATACACCACGGTCCTGGAAAAAATAGCATATGCACCACCAGAATTCCTCCATCTGCCCTGTTGCCTAGACATGATCTGGTACTCTTTGAGATATTAATAATTCCCATCAAATCATGCTTTCATGCTTCCACTGAAGATTGCCAGGGAATGGATTTTTGGAGTAGGGTGAAGAGCCCATGGAACCCACTAGGTGCCATGTCCATTTTGTGGGTACGAAATCCTAACTGAAGACCAGCAAAACAGGGTTTTGAAAAATACTTCTTCTGGGAAAAGATGCCAGCCACTCAGCCAACAAATAAAGAGGATTTTCCTTGTCTGGTTTTAATTTTGCTGTGGGCAAAGGCTGAAAGAGAAAATACACCACTAAATACCGTTACAGAGTCAGGTAAGACCAGCTCTGAGAACAGGTCATGTTTCTATCCTGTCTTCATGATTTCATTCTGATCATCTCAGAGGTTCAAGCAGACTGGTTTCTGCAGATCCCTATTTTATAATGCTGCCTTTAATGATGTGAGGATGGTTTGGATATGTCATGAAATTTTAGGATTTCATAGGGAACAAAGTAGCTGGAATATAAGCACAACTACAGGCGTCCTTTCAGGCTTTCATCTTGGATGCTGTGAAGTCTTTCTACAATTCATTAACAGGTCAAGATCACACAAAGAATTCCTAACTATTTTGACACAGTTTATAAGAAATTGGATGAGAAAACATGCTAAGAATGTGCAGTGGAGACAATCTGTGGAGACAAACACTCTACAGCATCTGCTGAAGAGCCTGTAGATGGAGAGAAAATGAAAAAATCCAGCAGCAGACAATCTGGATATCAAATGTCTTTGTATCAAAACTACACCTACTTTTAATTTCTCTGCTACTTTCTATTCCTATCTTCTAGTTTTAATTCCTCTGAATTCCCATTTTATAGCCAGCTCCTGAAGTACCTTTTGATTCTCTATGTTATTCCTACATGGATTAAAATTAAATACAGATTTTTTTTTATAAAAAGCACTGATATTTCAAACTTTTCTTTACAACAGTAAAGAGCAGTAGTTTTCGTATTATATAGATTTGCAAATTCAAAGTGGAGCAGAGTACAAGAGAACTCCCTCACATTAAGTCACATTAAGCAAATCTCTAACTATAGGTAACAGGGAGGAAACTTTTGATAGTGTGGGATAATGCCATGCAACTTTAAATATTGACACCAAAAGGGGAACAGACTGCCACTGGAAATCCACTGAATCATGACTCTGGGGATCTTGCTCTTTTTTTTTTTTTCTTTTTCTTTTTTTTTTTTTTCTCATTATTCTTCTACTTTCCAATGACTTTAGCTTGCAGAGAGGTTAGTGCTGCTCCCTAGTCAGGATACGAAAACTCCTGCTCTCTGTGTGTTATGTCACCACAATGCTCTTTCATTCACCCACTCTTCTCCCAAATCAGGTACTTGTATTGATTTCTCTCACATACACACACAAAAAACAGTGTTCCAGAGACACAAGGAGAGGCAAAGCAGGGTGCAAAACACTAGTTCCACAGATATTCAAGAAAAAGTAGCATTTTGGCGTTGCATGTTTCATTATGCATTTTTCACCTGTCCATTTTATTCCACAGGGGCAGAACGCCACTGCCTTTGCATTGCTCCTCTGTGTTTGCCCCGAGATTGCCGGCGGGCGCCGGGTCCTGCACAGCACCTCGGCCAGCTCCCGACCCAGCTCAGCATCGCCGCGGGGCCGCCGCCGACCGGGGCCGCTGGCTGTGACAATGACAGGGCTGGCTGTGCTGCCGGCCTGGTTCAACTCGGCGTTGCCAAAGAACAGCAAGAGAGAAATACAGCATTAATATGGCTGTTCGTGCTGCTGAGTCTGAGTGGCCAAGGCGTGCTTCTCAGAAATAACAATCTTGTTATAGGAGGAGCAATGGGAGAAGAGATGGTGTTGGGGCTGCTTTCCAAGGTGGCTGCTGCTCTGAAACTGGCTGGCACTGGTCTGAGTGATTGGTGGTGAATGGCTGCCTTTGCATCACTTCTTTGTTTAGATATATGACATATATATTACATAAAAAATACTCTACCTTCTTGCCCTTTCTGTGTACATTCATCAAGATTCCACACTATCACACGTTCACGAGAGGCAGAGCAGACAAGAAGCGGATTGATTTTACTTCCAAATGACAATGCAGAAATTGAGTAATGATGCCCTGACAAATATAATGGCTGACAAATGTAGATAGAGAAGAGTTAAATGAATCACTTCAAACAAAGATTATGAATAATATGAAACTACAAATGGATAATGTACATGAAATCAACAAAACAATAACTAGCCTTTATTTACAGCTTCAAAATCACTTAAACTACTTAAACTACATCAGGTTTGGCTGGGATGGAGCTAACTATTTTCATAGCAGTTTGTGTGGCACAATGCTTTGGATTTTGTGACAAAAACAGTGATGATAGTACAGTGATGTTTTGGCTGTTTTCAAACACTGCACAGCATTGAGGCCTTCTCTTTTTTTCTCACTTTTTCTGAGTTTCCCCATCCCAATAATAGGCTGAAGATGCAGAAGAGGTTGGGAGGGGACACAGCTGAAACAAATTTTTCAGTTTGCTGAACTGGCAAAGGGATATTCCCTACCATATGATGTTTTGCTCAGCAATAAAACTGGGATATTGCACGCAAGAAGGTGTTGAGGGCCTGGCATGTTGACTCTAAGGTGCCTGTTGCTCAAAGCCTGTACTGGGATTAGTCTGGTTGTAGGGGGTGGTGACTGCCTTCGTACCACTTTTTTCTTTCTCTTCCCTTCACACATTAAACTACCTTTGTCTCTACCCATGACTTCTCACTTTTTTCCATCGTATGCTCTCCCCTGCCTTGCTGGGAAGGAGTGAGCAGGAGACAGGGTGATGGTTTAGCTGCCAGCCAGGGCCAACCCACCACAGGCGGGCCCGCGGCGGCAGCGCTGTCCCCTCACCCGGGCAACGGGCCCCGCCACCGGCCACAGCCTCCCGGGGATGCTTCCTGGCTCTCCACAGCCATGTCCTGTGCTGCACACAAAGCAGCATGGCCAGAAGGGCCAAGATTGCCCCACTCGCGGGACGCCCGCTGGAGCACTGCGCCCAGCGCTGGGGACCCCAGCACGACACAGACAGGGACTTATTGGAGCGGGACCTTAAGGATAGATGGGAACATCCCTCCTGTAAAGACAGGCGGAGAGATATGGGGTTCTTCACAGAAACACAGAGTCAGAATGGGTCAGGTTGGAAGACACAATGGTTGGTCATCTGGGTCAACCTCCCTGCTCAAGCAAGATCACCCTAAAGCACATGGCATAGGATTGCATCCAGACAATTCTTGAATATCCCCACATCCATATCTTGAGAGAGACTCCACAACCTCTCTTGGCAATCTGTTCCAGTGGATAGTCACCTGCACAGTTCTTCCTCATATTCAGGCAGAACTTTTGCAGCCTGGAAAAGAGAAGGCTCCAGGGGCACCTCATAGTACCCTGCAAATATATAAACATATAACTAAGACAGAGAGAAGCTTTTTACCGAGGCCTTTAGTTTCAGAAGAACGGGCAGAGACATTAAACTAAGAGGAGGCTGGTTTGGATAGGACAGAGGGAGCATATTTTTTACAATACTGGTGGTGAGGCACTGGAATAGGGTGCCCAGANTAGCAGTTTGTGTGGCACAATGCTTTGGATTTTGTGACAAAAACAGTGATGATAGTACAGTGATGTTTTGGCTGTTTTCAAACACTGCACAGCATTGAGGCCTTCTCTTTTTTTCTCACTTTTTCTGAGTTTCCCCATCCCAATAATAGGCTGAAGATGCAGAAGAGGTTGGGAGGGGACACAGCTGAAACAAATTTTTCAGTTTGCTGAACTGGCAAAGGGATATTCCCTACCATATGATGTTTTGCTCAGCAATAAAACTGGGATATTGCACGCAAGAAGGTGTTGAGGGCCTGGCATGTTGACTCTAAGGTGCCTGTTGCTCAAAGCCTGTACTGGGATTAGTCTGGTTGTAGGGGGTGGTGACTGCCTTCGTACCACTTTTTTCTTTCTCTTCCCTTCACACATTAAACTACCTTTGTCTCTACCCATGACTTCTCACTTTTTTCCATCGTATGCTCTCCCCTGCCTTGCTGGGAAGGAGTGAGCAGGAGACAGGGTGATGGTTTAGCTGCCAGCCAGGGCCAACCCACCACAACAGCTTATTTTATTCTTATCACAATAACAAAGTTCATAACAAACGCTAGTATCTTTCCAGCATTAAAGTGAAACCTGACACTTCTACCTTACCCTCAAATATTTTACTTATAACTTAGTTTAAAGCAGCAGCCTACAAAGGGCTCTATTCTAGCTTTACCTGAGCAGTGGCTGTGTTCCAGACGCATAACTCATTGCAACTCACAGGGAAAGCGCAGTACTGGTGACTGCACGCCAGCTGAAAGAGGGGCTCTAGCAGTTTGCCTTTAAACAAGTGCTTTTCGCGGACAACGTCGGGATCGCGGCTTCCTCCAGAGACACAGCGGGCCCCGGCGCTCTCCATCCTGCGGCTGCGAGCGGCCCGGCGGCGGAGCGGGACGCCTGGGCCCGCCTTCCCCCGCCGGCTGCGCCCTGACCACGGCGGCCGAGGGCTGTCACGGCCCCGCTCGGGGCTCCCTCCCGCTGGGAGGTGGAGAACCCCGGCCCCGGCCCTTTTCCCAGCTCCGGCGTGCCCAGCCCGGCCCCTAACCAGGGCAGCGCCGCCGCTGACGGGAGGCCGGGCGGGACTGCCCTCGCTCGGCCGCGGAGCGCGGCGGGCCCGCGGCGGCAGCGCTGTCCCCTCACCCGGGCAACGGGCCCCGCCACCGGCCACAGCCTCCCGGGGATGCTTCCTGGCTCTCCACAGCCATGTCCTGTGCTGCACACAAAGCAGCATGGCCAGAAGGGCCAAGATTGCCCCACTCGCGGGACGCCCGCTGGAGCACTGCGCCCAGCGCTGGGGACCCCAGCACGACACAGACAGGGACTTATTGGAGCGGGACCTTAAGGATAGATGGGAACATCCCTCCTGTAAAGACAGGCGGAGAGATATGGGGTTCTTCACAGAAACACAGAGTCAGAATGGGTCAGGTTGGAAGACACAATGGTTGGTCATCTGGGTCAACCTCCCTGCTCAAGCAAGATCACCCTAAAGCACATGGCATAGGATTGCATCCAGACAATTCTTGAATATCCCCACATCCATATCTTGAGAGAGACTCCACAACCTCTCTTGGCAATCTGTTCCAGTGGATAGTCACCTGCACAGTTCTTCCTCATATTCAGGCAGAACTTTTGCAGCCTGGAAAAGAGAAGGCTCCAGGGGCACCTCATAGTACCCTGCAAATATATAAACATATAACTAAGACAGAGAGAAGCTTTTTACCGAGGCCTTTAGTTTCAGAAGAACGGGCAGAGACATTAAACTAAGAGGAGGCTGGTTTGGATAGGACAGAGGGAGCATATTTTTTACAATACTGGTGGTGAGGCACTGGAATAGGGTGCCCAGAGGAACTGTGAATGCCCTGTCACTGGTAGTGTTCAAGGCCAGGATGGATGAAGCTTTGAGAAACCTGATCTGCTAGAAGGTGTCGCTGCCCACAGCAGGTGAGTCAGACTAAGTGATTGTTAAATGTGCTTTCCAACCCAAACCATATGTGGTTTTGTGATGCAGAGAACACAGTACAGACAGTACTTGAAGCAGCATCACCAAGAAGAAAAACAAACCTTCTATTTTCTCCGTTTGAGGATGATGCCAAGTTGGGGGGAGCAGTCAGAAACCAGCTGATTAGAATTTCTTGGAGTCCAACAAGAGTAAGTGGAATCCCACATCTGGCACAGACTAACTCCATGCAAGATGAAATGCTGAAGGATGGCTCTCTGGGAAGGGTCTCCCCAGAAAAGGATCCAGACATCCTGCTGGACAAGCTGAATATGAGCCACCACAGTGCCCTTGCAGCAGAGGCAGCCAACTGCATCCTGGGCTGTATTAGTAACAGAGAGTAACCAGCAAATTGTGGGAATGATCCTTCCCCTCTATTTGGCACCTGTAAGGCCACACCTGCAGTGCTGTGTCCAGTTTTGGGTTTTTTGGTACAAGAAAGGTCCTGATATACTGGAGGAATTCTAGTAGAGAGCAGGAAAGATGGTCAGGGAGCTGGAGAAAGTGATGTACACCAACCGAACAGGGTCTCTTCATCCTGGAGAAGAGACAGCTGAGACTTTATTGTTGCCTACAATTTCATAATTAGAGGATATAGGAAAGACAGAGAGAGACTTTTCTCAGAGGCACTCAGTGATAAGCTGGAACCTGGGAAAACCCAGTTAGGGTTATACCAAATCAGTATTTAATTTTTTTAAATATTGTGACAGTGGTTGAATAACAGAACAAGCTTCTGAAGAGAGGCTGTGGATGTCTACATCTGGTGTTGTCCAGGAGTCAAATTGACATGGCCCTGAGCAACCCTATTTAATTAGAACTGTTTTGAACAGGAAGGTGGACTGGGGGAGTCTGGAAGTCCCTTTCAACCCAGGTTATGATTTTATGATCAAGTTTTTGATCTGCACCAACTTAAACCATTTAGATGCAGATGAGTCAATATCAACCTCAACTGCATTTCAAACAGATGCTTTCTGTAGGAATGTCTTTATTGTGTCAGTCTGTAATTAACACTACAGGCATTTTTGCCCTATATAAACATCTGATATATATTATCACTGACAACATAGTCTCCCTGTGTTTGTTAGTTTTGGCTGGAGAAAGCACCAGTCAAAATTCCCTTTTGTGTGTGAATTTGGATAAAGCCACTGTATTGAGCACCAGCTGCACAGAGACAACTCAGTGCACTGCACATGACACTGTTTTTCTGAACTGTGACTCATGGCAGGGAATACTAGAGAAGATTTTATTGTTAATGTGCTGGTGGCAATTTTCATGAATGATAAATCATGAATGTGTTATGACAGTTTAGTCATCGGTAAAAAAAAAGTAAAGGCTGACACAGCAAAAAAGGTTTTGTTATGACAGGCAAACAACCCCTGGGAGTATTAAAGAACTTGTTCTGAAGCATGTTATGTCTCTGTAACTCCTTCTAGGCAGTTAAGCAGTACTCTTTTTTACAATTTTCACTTGACTTTTATTTTCATCTTTTGATGTTTGTACCTACGATACCTTCAACAATCTATTGTCCATAACAACTAAGGAACTAGTAGCAATCCAAAGAAGTATCAGAGATCTTGGACTGATTTCTTGACTGATCATTATTGACATATAAGCGTGCAGGGAGAATTTTATACCTCACCACATCCCCATGAAACACTCCTGGCAATGCCCTGTTTCTATGCAACACAATGCTAAAAGACCTTGGCTCCACATATTCCCACACCTTGGGAACCCACCTGTCTCAAATCACAGAATCACAAAACCAATTAGGTTGGAAAAGGCTTCTGAAATTATTGAGTCCAACCTATGACTGAACACCACCATGTCCTAGACCATGGCACAAAGTGCCACATCCAGCCTTTCCTTACACACCTCAATGGACAGTGACTCCCTAGGCAGCCCATTCCAGTGCCTAATCACCCTTTCTGTGAAGAATTTTTCCTAGGATCCAACCTACACCTCCCATGGGACACCTTGAGGCCATTTCCTCTTGTCTGGCCATTTGTTGCCTGGAAGAAAAGATCAACCCCCACATGGCTACACCCTTCTTTCACATGGTTGTAGAGAGTGATAAGGTCTCCCCTGAGCCTCCTCTTCTCCAGGGTAAAACCACCCCAGCTCCCTCAGCTGTTTCCTATCGGACATGTGCTCCAGACCCTTCACCAGCTTCATTTCCCTTCTCTGTACCCACTCCAGCACCTCCAGTGAAACTGACACCACATGGCAAATGAAAGACTGCTGGAAAAAACAGTTCCTTATCATATCATGCTTTTGTGTCCGACAGTCTATTTCTCGTGGTCTCCATATTTGATCATAGGAAGAACTTTAAAAATGAGGTCTAGCAACTTTAATATTTTAATGTTTTAAGCAGAATAAAAGTCTTTATAAGAACAAAACTGATTCCAAAAAAGCTAAAATTTATCAGAATCTGCATTTGGCAGTCTTATGTAGCCATTTTGTCTGGGCTAGGAATGAAGATAACAAGTTACATGGTTTTTATGAAATTAGAGGGCTTTGAAGATAGAACTTTAGATCAGTTAATAGAGGGCCCTTGGGGAACACACACAGGCTCTCTTGAATCTCTTAGAACACCATGCACTCCATGCAGATTTTTTTTTACTTTCAATCTTTCACTCATGCTTATGATTTTAAGCAGCTCAGCCAAGTCAAGGTAATTGTTGAAATCAACGGGTATTCAAAAGCAGTGTTGGGTTTTTTTCCTCTCTGGCACACTGTTTTTCTCTTCTGTGAACTTAGGTCAGGTTTATGCCGACAGTCAAATAAAGTGGCCCTGATCCATGGGACACCTATTCTCCAGCAAACCTCTTACATCCAATCTCAGTGCAGCTGAAGGAAGGCTTCTCTAATTCCAGGCTCTCGGGATGCGAAATGCCACGCGCGTACCCAGCCCGCCCCGTTCCGCCCCCGGTGCCTCCCCGCCGTCCCCAGGCCCGCCCCTCAGCCC
>VZTZ01013054.1:80358-101962 GCA_013400955.1 Drymodes brunneopygia
GGGTGACGCCGGGCCCGACGTTGGGCCCGTCGGGGCCGCCTGCCGGGAGCGGCGCGAAGCCGCCCGCATCCCCCAGAGCCGCCGTCGCCTCCGGAGGGTGTCCCGCCCGCGGGAAGGCGGGGGCGAGCCGGGGCGGGCAGAGCTCGTTCGTGGCTCTGTCCAAGGTCTCTTGGAATCGCTTCTCCCGAGCGCTGTGCCAGCGTCAGGACGCTTTCGTTCTTTTCTAGACAACTTTAATTATTTTCTGGTCAGATGTGGAACTCCTCCTGTGCCTCCGCTCGGCTCTTTCATCACTAGTTCAGTGTAGAAGTGACAGAGAGTCAGCTTCCTGATACGGGCGAGACAAAAGACTCTTTTTTTTTTTTCCTGTGGCTGTTAAAGGAGTTCTGTCAGTCTGGCAGAGTGCACCTCGTTCTTTTATGCTGTGTTTGCAGAATTGTGGCCTTGCAGTAGAGAGGCCTCTGGGGCAGCAAACGTCGAACAGTGCGGCTTTTTTTTCTATTTTTTCTCCCTTGGATCCGTTCAATTGTAGAACTTCTAACGTTTAGGTGACATCTCAGTGGAAGCAATGCATTTTGTTTTGATGTTAGCAGGGTACAAAACTACTTACAGGCAGCTTTCTGGTTCCAGGTAATTGTAGTGTCCTAATGGAAGGAATCAGGGGATGAGAACCTTCTTCTTAAACACGGAGGTGGTTCAGGCTTGTGGCTCCGGTGATTTGCATGTCAAATTCAGTCAGCTGTATACTTTGGAAGCCTTCAGCAAGGTTTGGAAGTTGCTGCTTTGCACACAGAGACTTAGTGCAGCTGTTCAGAGAGCTGGAGTGTGGCAGGCACACTCCGGCTGCCTGACTGGGAGCGTGCAGCAAGGAGGGAATAGGCTGTAAGAGCCTTGATCTTGTAGCAGTCCTTTTCATCTTCCCCTTGTCCCGGTACTTTCAGCCTTATCTTCTGTATTCAAGTGCTGTAAAGAGCTGAGAGTTTGTACTATAACAAAACCTTCTTGAAAGTAAATGCGTTTTTTTCAGGGAAAAGATGCCATATTTGATCCTAGAAACAAGCCACACATCAGGATCATAAATTAATGTATTATCTCATTAGATAATTTTTTTTTATTTCTGACTCCATCCCAGCACAAGTTGGAATGCCTACTGCTTCAAGTCCACATCCAGATTTGCACCTTTACTGTCTTTTGAAGTTGAGATGAGAGAATGGGAGAACAAATAGGATGCCCTAAATACCTCATATAAAGTAAAGCATCTTCAAGCATGCAAAAGCCTTCCTTTCCTTAACTGTTTTGTTTTTTTAAACTGAAGCTAAAATCATTATTGGGTTTCATTCCTTCTGGGTATCTGGCAAGTCTGGCATGCCTGCAGGGTAGAATGAAACTAAAGACTCTGTCAGTTCTGTTGAAAGAGCACAGAGTTGATTAGTTTGTTTAACTTTTGGAAATGTAAGCCATTTTATTCTGGTGAAGTTCTGAATCTCAGCACTGGTTTCTGTGACTATTAAAAAACACAAGTTAATGAACACACTTAATTGAAGTTAAATTTGTACGGACTAGAGAGGATTTATAAAAATTACCAAATTAAAAAAAAAAAAAAAAACTGATTACTTCCAAGAATGGAATATACTAAAATCTGAATTGTGTTTTGTATTCACAAGGTAGCACACAGGAAGAATCCAAATACAACTTAAGATCATGGCAACACACTGGAGAAGAATCCTGACAGTATTTGTGACAGCTCAAGTACTATTTGTGGTAAATACCTTTGAGGATGAGGATGTACCAGAGGAATGGATTCTTCTTCACGTTGTCCAAGGCCAGATTGGAGCAGGAAACTACAGCTATTTGAGACTAAATCACGAGGGAAAGATCGTTCTTCAGATGCGGAGTTTAAAAGGTGATGCAGACTTGTACGTGTCCGATGTGACACTTCACCCCAGCTTTGACGAGTACGAGTTACAGTCTGTAACTTGTGGCCAGGACATTGTCCACGTGCCTGCACACTTCCGTCGCCCTGTGGGAATTGGGATTTACGGCCATCCCTCTCACCTGGAGAGTGAGTTTGAAATGAAGGTGTACTATGATCGAACAGTTGTGCAGTACCCGTTTGGTGACGCTTCTTATAACCCTGAGGAGATGGAGGCAAACCAGAAATACTCACAATCTACAGAAGATGAATCTCAGGATGAGGAGTCTGTTTTCTGGACTATACTTATTGGAATCTTGAAATTAATACTTGAAATTCTTTTTTAAATTGATACACACTGGACTTAAGTCATACTTCATCCTGTGAAATTGGTATGAATGACTTGCTGTAATATTTAATACTCGCTATGTTTCCTGAAGAGATATTCAGGTTACATTTCCTAAACCAGAAAGGAAGTGGGGAGAAAAAGCCATATTTAATTTTATATTGTAAATCCTCCCCAATATGTAAAATGAGCAGCCAGTACAGTATTTGCAGTGCTCTTCAGAGATCAGGGCTTAAAAATGAATGTATAGTTGGGATCTTGTTAAATTCACTTAAAATAGGTGCTTAGGAAAATCAATTCCAATTCAGTATTTTCTATTGTTTTTTATAAAGAAAAACGAATAAGCTACTGCACTTCAGTCCCCCTCTCAATTTAGAGCATATTTGAAAATAAAACCTGCTTCTTTTCTGAGCAAGTATCTCCAGTAAAACTGATTAGCAATGTGTTTGAATGTATTCGTGATATTGAGGGGCTTAGGGTGAAGGAAGAAGAAAACAATCACCTAAGGGAATAGATGGTCTGTATTTTGACTGCGTGTGCTGTACATCACATCAGCCACCTGTCTAACAGAGGCTGATCCAGTCACTCATCACCACTACAACTCCATGACCTGAATCAAGTGCATGTTGCTTCTTTGCTGTTACTGCAGGGAGAGGGAGCCTTCAGCTGTTGTTAGTTGTCAGAATGACATTTTCATCTCTCATTAAAAACAACATAGCATATAGGTATCTCAAACTTGAGGGGTGCTTTTTTACACTACCCTTGATAGCTTTTTGTGATTGATCCTTTTTTCAAGCACACATTTATGAGTAAGTCATTAGCTTGCAAGGGAAGTTTCTGCTGAAAGGGATTTGCAGGATATTGTAAGAAGGTCATCTTATGCCCATTTTTCCTTAGAAGTTATTTTTTCCAGGAATACTTTCTGCATTGGTCAAAATAACCAGCTGATATGCAAATAAAGTATACTTAAATTGCTCTGTAATTTTCTTTTCACAGAGCTTACTGATGAGTGCACTGAAATAAACAAGTATGTTACTATAATTTTATACAAACGGTGCATGTATAATTTAAATTGCATTACTGAAAGACTTCTGAGTGGGAATTTGGCTTGTCTATCTCAACACCTGACAAGATATTACGGACTTTTATCACAAAAAAATCATTATGTAGACAAAGTTTATTTAGAAAAAAGGAAAAGTGGTATTGCTCCTCTTAGAGTGGTTGGTTAAATAGCACCAAAGTATCACTTTAATTTGTGCAGTTAAGTTTTGGACAGCAAGTTTTTAGGGTTTTTAGCCCTCCTTGCTGTTTTTCCCCCTTCTTCCTCCTCTTCTGGGTACAGGAGGGTCTTTCTGACAACAATCACAAATCCAGCGACCTAAGAAAAGAAAGTTATCAATTATTGGGAAACTAAGTTTGTTACTCTCATATATATAGTCAACCCTTGACCATTCTGTTAGGTGCTTATCTATTTGCAGGATTTCCTCCAATGCAAATAACCAGTACTTTTCTTTAAAACTGAGCATCTTTTCAATAAAGCAGCATATACAATTCACACTCCCTTGCAGACTCATTATGTGTAACCACTGTCTACACCAACCTTCATGGACCTCAGAAAGTGCCAGCACTGCCAAGGAGGTAGTTATTAGGTAAGAGCTTTGCAAATGGCTCAAGTTTGCCGCTTGTATTTTCAGGTGAATGACTACAGTTCCAGGTTGCGAAGTTAGCCAGAGCAGAAATGAATGGCAGTTGGGGAAGCATTTACCTGTTTATATTACAACAGCTGGAATCAGAGGCTGCTTTGGTAATTCTGTAGTTTTGTAGACATATAATCTTATTTTGATTACATTCTTAGGTCAGCCTCAAAGTGAAATCAGCCACAGAACCTGTACTTAAGCGGCAGCTAGCTCCAGTGCTTCCCAAAATGGGACAGTACAGCGTGTTTTAAGTACTGTCCAGGGAATACTGTCACTGCCACTGAATATGTATTCATGAACTTACCATGGACTTAGAATTACATGTAAAGCAACAGTACCACCTGTTATTTTCTTTCTACTGCCCTGAGCTGGCCAGATAATGAGTGACTGGGCAATTTAAAGCTACAGGCTTGCCTGCCTGCCATGGAGGTACTTCTGTTCCAGCTCTGAGAATTTTTAGGAATAACAAAGGGAATGAAAGGCTTTAAAGAGGTATTTAGAAATACTAAATTGAGACAACTATTTCATTTAGAAGCTAAAACAGCACAATTAACATGAAAGCTATACTCTAGCAATATGCAGCAATACAGTTTCTTTTACAGGTTTCTTCAATAAAGAGGTAATTATTCTCAGTATTCTGTGGATATGGAAAAAAAATACTTCCGAGTGAGCCTGTTTGGATGATGCTGTAAAAGCCAATTACATTTCCGACACAGGAATTACCAGGTTTAACTGTGCACAACCAAATATACAGAAATAAAGCTTAGTAAAAAAATATAGTCCTATAGTGTGAATGCTTTCCTACAGTGTTTCTTACTCTTACCTTACCCTTCACACTTGTTTTAAACTATTCTTTCAAAAGCAATGCATGTATTAATTGTGAGAGTGAGCCCAGGACTCAGAGGTGGTGGAAAGGGAACAAGTAACTCTTACTTTATTACCTGAAGGGATAGCATCAAGCCCCACACAAAAAGTGTGATAACCACGGTCACATACATCACAGAACATCATTTCTTCTTCATGGTGAGGCTGCCCGCATATAATGCACGTTTTACACTCCATACATTGCCACGGGTAAGTCTTAATCATAGCAACAAGCTCCGGGGTCATATCAAGGCAAGAAGGGTGGCCTAGATTAAAACCAGTATTATTACTTTTATGCCTGAAATGAAATTTAAAATTAGTTAGACTGCTTGCTTTTACTGAGCGTGAATCTTAGCTCACCTCCTGGTGAGATCCCACAGTGCTCTGAGTGCGCAAGTACAGATAACGTGAAAAAGAGATGGGGTTGTAACAAAGGATAGAAAAGGCAACTAAACTGTTGCTGTGCATGGAGTACACTAAATATGTCCAAATTGACAAAAAATCTGTCAAATTCCCTTAGGAATCCACTTAGTGTATGTAGATACTTACCACTGTTGTCACACTGGGAGCAATGTATAAGAGCTTCAGCTTTTCCTTTCTTGTTGGACTCCTTACCCTTCAGACAAATTCCACATATAGCATTTGGAATGACCTTTGGCTGGAAGGGTAGAAGAGGGCTATAAATTCATTCCAGAAGAATTTACAGATTCAACAGGAACTGTCAACTATCTCCTTAACTATTAAAATTAATAAACTATCTGTCAGGATATGTGAACCCTGAAACACATGACAATCACTGACAAGCAGAAGCACTGAAAAAAATCGTGACTTTAACTATATAACATTTTGCATTTATCATACATAGTGAGTTACATGTAAATCCAATTGGATCAAAAGCATGTACTTGCCTCTTCCTATTAACGCATCAGCTAACATTCTCCTCACGGTAAACTAAATGCGACATAGGATGAAAAATTTCAGGAAGATTCTTCCAATATAGAATACTACTTTCTGAACTTCTATGTGGATTTCCTGTTTATGAAGCAAATTACATATAATTTTTTTATATGCATTACACTTGTGCCTAAATATAGAAAATTAATTACAAAAGCAATAAACTTGATTTTTTTCTATCTTCAATTTCAAATTATCTGGTTAGCTATGCTGTACAGGGCTGTATGTCTTTTACCATTCCTTCTTGTATGCAGTCATAATCATAGAAGAATCAAGAGCCTTGCATTTAACTAGAGATTTACATTTATAACTTTTCTAAGTGACCATCTGGAGTGTGCCTGGATCCATGAGATCTATTTAAAAGGTAAGAGAAATAGCAGGCTGCTACAATGTGGAACATCTGCCTACATATTCCAGCTCCATAGATACACCAACAGTTTCATCCTGATGAGGCCTGAGGAAGAAGTAAGGTATTCCCAATTTCAGAAACATGGCAGTAGTTACACTGTTGAACTTTGCTGCATAACGAAATTAGTGAGAAATGTAGTCTACAATTAATGTAGTACTCACTGATGTTAAAATGACTAGTGCCAGTTTAAAAAAACAATGCTGCTGCAAAGACCCAGCTAGCAGAGGGAGCTGAAGGCATATCCCCTTTTAAGCAGCTTGTCAGTAAGCAAGAATCCCGGTCAACTACCAACCACACATGGGGAAAAGAATGAGGTTTCATTTTAAAATAAATCTCCAAAGTGAAAACACAAATATATATATATATATACATATAAAAATAATTACAAAGATATTGTGCAATACAACATCATTAAGTGTGTTTATTTCCCCAGCCAGTTTTTGATAGCACCTAGCAAGGTAATTAGTATCTTGACTCATTTTTAAAGCATCAGGATGCACTGCTTCAAGTTTTCAATGTGCTTTTTATGTCAAAACATGGCTACAGCCTGCTTCAAATTGTTCAGTCTAAGGAGTTTTATTCAAGAAAGCAAAACACCACACCATATGTTTATAGGTAACTTCCTTCAAAAGATGACAGAGGCATTCATACACTTTTTTGCTTATTTATTTTAAAAAAGCAAAGTCAACCTGTTTTATACATAAATATAATAAAACAGTAAAAGAAGTCTAACACAAACATCTCTACAAAATAATAAATATAATGGAAGCAAAACCACACACAAATTCTTTTACTGTTAACTATACTACGTTTCCTACATGTATACCTTTATACCCTGCTCCTCCCAACCAAAGTGGCACATGCTTAAACCTTGTCAGTGTGGCAGCATTTACCCTTCCATTGTTTTTTGGCTATTTTTTTAAATTGTGTTTTAATCTAAGAAACCGAGCCTTTCTAGAATAGCAAGTGCACTTTTCTAATCAGACTTCTGGCTTGTTACAGATTTGGATTTTACTGCCTTTAATACAATAGCACACTCCCCAGAACTCCAGCCAAAGTGAGCTGCTTTTTGGACACGTGAGTGTTACAGGTATGTGCAGTTCACACTCTGATACACGTAACTCTCAAGGTAGACATTGCTATAGATGCATTTATTAACAATGCTGCCATCTAGTCTTAGTTTACTAATCTGTATTCTTTAGAAACTGTGCATATTAAGGGGGGGTGAAAATCACAGCCTTTAAGAATGAAGTTCCAACAGTATGGAAGTATTTTTACAAAAACAAAACATAAAAAAAGTCAAGACTATTCACATTTCAATCCAGTTCAGTTCTACCACCATAAATGGCTTTTAGAAATGCTATTAAAAAAGTCTGTCAATTCCAAATGGGAAGTCACAATATCCCATCTCATTAGGAGTAAATTTTGCTTTCTACATCCCCATCTTATTGGGATAAGATAGGAGAGGAAATTAATACAGGGTCAAAATGATGACTGTGCTGTGTAGGTTTTCACTTCCATGCTGCTGTGCTGCAGCTCTCAAAGTAAGCTGTCCAACTACACCATTTTTATAACATCCTCTTCTGAATGCAAAGCGTTACATTTTCATATACAGTGACCCGAAACAGAAGTGTTGCAAAATAAAGATACTCAATACATTTCAGTTTTATGTGCAAAAAAACTCCTGTACTTTTAACAGTACCCTGTGTGTGCAATTGTAGCAGTCAGTCCTGCAGCAACAGACTCACTACTTGTAACATGACAAAATGTAAAACACATGCTAATTGTTCTTTGTTAACTAACAATAAAAAAAGACTCCATATAAAATACAGTATTTCTTTTACTTGAAAATAACTCCATGGAAATGTATGGAATCCTGTAACACTCATAATGTGGCTATAACTATACATATATATGCTGATGCCATAGCAATTATCCTTCAATTTTAACTACATGTAACCAAAAGATTAGTGTCCTACAAAAATAGTCCAATATTAGAGAACAATATAGAACAAAAGTATTATAAAGATTTCACAGGGAAAACATTTTGAATCAGTTAAGCCTTCGGCTCAAAGTGCCTTAACATGTAGGCACATATGGTAGGTATATTGTTATCTGGTGTTTATATAACTCACAAACAAGAATCATTCTGTCTCGCCAGTTAAAACAGCTCATGTAATTTGGCTTATTGCAAGATTTCAAACGTTCCCACAAACAAGAAAGCCAATCCTCTCACCTTCCTAACATACCATCACCACCCTTGACTTAACAGCCTGATGGTTGATGCAGGCAGGGTATGCTGACATTGCAAAGATGTGGCACTGTAAGTTTATAGTAAGACTGTGTTACTGACAGAATCAGTGATTTTGAACCATTAAGTAATTGCTATGGGAATCCATTTTCAAAATGCAGTGCTGTATACCGCTACTGCTCTTCTACAATTTTAAGTTCACAACTTTGCTGAAAGTTCTGCTCCATCAGTTCTCTCTCTATGCATTCATAAGGCCATTAAATAGATTGGACTAATCAAACATTTGGGCAGCTCACAGCTAAGTGAAACTTCTGTAAACCAGTGGCACACAATCTCTAATACCAAGTTAAACAAAGCTAAAGCAAAATTTCAGCCTTCATTTCTGGATTTCATGTTCATGGGAATACTGAAATGCATTCTCTGTCCACAACTTCTTGCAAACTTACATATAAAAAAAATATACATATATGATAACCACAGTCTAAATCTCCACAGTTCATGCATTTCTTAGTAAGTTCCTGAAAACAGAAAATGCAGCTGGAGCTTGCTATCTGTTATGAACTTGTACAGATACTGTATGTAGAGGAAATTTATCAAAGCTGTCCAATTCTTGTTAAAAATTAGCTTCTTATTCTAAGTTATAGTTTATTTACTATTAATTCGATAAATACAGATAGTAAATATTAATAAACATAAAATGCAAGCCATCAACAGCTCACTTTTGGTGAGACAGGTTCTCAGTATGTACAAATTTGTCACTGACGAAAGTGTTCCTTGTCTCGTAGCTGTCCATAAGCATTCCTAACTGGTAAACACTCAACTCTATCTTAAGTGTCTCTCATGTAAGTCAATGGAAAATTCTCATTCCTCTCAGTGGAATAGGACTAGACAATTATGTGCTCTAAATGTGTTACAGTTTATTCAGATCCTCTCTCAGTATGCAGAAGAGTAACACATAAACAATGCATGTCAACTCCTATTTCATCTAAAAAGTATTTTTATCATAATTTCTGATATTATTATACAGGAATACTGAAAATTAGGGTCTTAGGTTCAGCAATCACCGCTTGATAGCTGAAATGTCTTAACAGCCTCACCAAGTTTCTAGTTTAGATAAAAGTGTATCGCCCACAAAGATCACTACATAGCATGAACTACATAAAAAGCTATTTTCCATATACTGTTACAGGGGTTGCATAGTGTTGCCTACATAGCTGTAGTAAGCTTTATGTCCTTCCATCCTGTACATCGTAACATTGCAGGATAAAAGGCTATGTTTAAAATCAATGTCATAACAATGTGTTTAGCCATACAGCTGCACTTTACAGGACTGATCTCTTGGTATGCTGCCATATGAAACAGAAAAAAAAGTAACAGTGAATGCTAGCTTCAAACTGGCACATACTTCTGACTGCTGTGTTGAAGCAGACAGAAAGGTGTTGAGTTCCAATGATAAACCCACAATGGATTTTTCTAGCGTTACTGCCTATAAATCTAAGAAATTAGCACAATAGGAGGCCACTCTACAGCTAGGGTAAAGAAAAGCCCCACATGAAATATAAGCAAAAAGGAAATAAGGAAGCAAACAGATGGAGTACACAACAGGAGAACAGCTAGTGAAGTACAGCAAGCAGAAGTTCCACATTATTGAAAAAAACAAATACTTCAGGGAGAAGCTGGTGAGTAAAATTCAGTCAGGGGCTTTTTTCTTCTACCTTGTACCCAGGAACTGATTTGGGTAATACAGAACGTTTGGAACCATCTTTTCGTGGAGTAGCACTTTTGTCTCTTGTTTTTTGTCTTCCCTGAAAAGAATCCTCCTGGTTGTCTGTGGCGCAATCACCTTCAGATACATTGCCAGACGAATTGTCCTATAATAAAAATACCATAGCTATATTTTTTTATTTTTTGGATAAACAGACAAGTCTTTCCTATGCCCCTTAGAGTCAGCTAAGGTTAGAGAAGGATATGTCATTCCTTCTGCAAAAGTATGGGGTTCATCACGATCTAGAACACCTTTGTTCACAACATTCGTCATCTGTTTTTCTCTTGTTTAAGAGACTGGCATCAGCAACAGCAGTCATGTTTTCCAGCTGGTCTTGGTACCAATTGCACAACAGTGCAATTCTTTGAAGCATTTTCCATTAGAAGTCAGCAAGAAGTCAACTAAATCCAAGATGCTGTTTACAACATAAAGGGCCAGCAAAAAGTTAAAACTGCCCTTGTCAAGCATTTAAAGCATACAAGGAATGTCTTGAATTAAACATGTGAAGGTTTTTTTCTGCCACCCTCATCTACTATTTTCACCAGGAGCAATCTAAATATTTAATTCGGACTGCAGTAGAAGAATGCCATCAATGGCAAAACATGCTTCCATATTTAATACAGAACCAAACAACAGAATTTATTTTGCAGTTAAAGCTTTTTTGGGTTTTTTTTTGTTTGTTTTTTTGAGGAATGAGAAGGCAAGAAAGAGGGGAAGAGGTTCAAAGAGGGTGAGAGATCAATGTAAGCATAATTAAGAGCAGCAGCACAAGACTTTTCTCAGAAAAGTGTTAATAAAGGCTTCCAAAAAGCTCCAGAAGGAAGCAGTGTGATTACTCACACTCATTACAATAAAACCCAAGAGGCCAAATAACAATGGTGCCCTACACTAAAACACGCTCTGTAAAAACATAATAGTAATCAGCCTGTGCCCCCAGTCCTAAAATCGAAACAGACTTAACAGACTCAGGGCAAAGGAGGAGTGTAACACAAAAGCAGACCAAACTATGTGGCAACAAGAGATGGTATGTTTCACCATTATTTTAGGGGAAGGGTTGTTTAGGACAGACCCATTAAAACACTACAGAAACAAAACTGCTATGAACTCCAACAATGTGGGGAGGGAGATGTGAAAAAGGAAAAGGTATAAAGTATATTGTGGGACTCACCAGGGAGATCTGACAAATGGTAGGTAGCACAAATCTGACAGTGTCCCACCTCTGTGTTTTTTCTGAACTATATGCTCCCCTCAATGACTGACTAGCTAACAACTCCTGCTCCTATAGCCAAAACCACTTCACAGGAATCTGATTATCAATTTTCCACACTTCTCTACACTTTTCAAACTCAGGAACATTTTTCCTTTCTGCATTCTGTGATAAAAAAAAGATTTCTGAGTCTCTGTGAAAAATCAAAAGACAGTCTGCTTGGTCCAGTTACTTTTACTTTTCTTTACCAATAATGAGAATGAAAGCCAGTGGAAAAGGAAACTGGGAAAAACTGGTTAAAGACCAACTGACCAAGAGTAAAAATGCTGGAGTGTGATGAAACCGAAAATTAGAGTTGACATTTAGCATGCTATGTTTATATTTCTTCTTCTCAAAATAACACAAGCAGAAACAGTGTATTAAACCTGTCTCTCCTTTTGTTAATCTACAAGCTGACCTCTTCCTTTCTTCTTCAATTCTAAGTATCTTACAAAATTCAAAGAAGATAAATATTTACATGACAAAACTTAGAACTGTACATACCCACCCATCAAACATGCTCATCAATCACTCTAGAAATTGCTAAATGCACTGTGACATTCCACTGCTGTTAAAATTAGGGTTAAACTTCTGGAAAGAGATTGTCACCAACGTACAAACTGCACCAATACACCAATGGCTCAGTTGTACTCAGCTAATTTGAAACTCAGCTGGCTCTTGAGCATTTAAAATACTACCAAGGTATGTATATGAAAGTTTCCCTGAAGTTTCAGCTAATAGTTAATTGTGCATTTGCGTAAGAGGAGAGAACATAAATATCTTTTTAAAGATGTATTGTAAAGCAAAAAAACACAGCACTTTTTACCTCCTTTTTAAACTGGATTGAAGTAACTGTTTCTATACTGAGTACTTGCTGCTCCCACATCAAAAAAAAAGAAGTTATGAGGTTATCAACACCTTTGCTTTGGGGACAGATTCTGTGGGACTTCAAACAGCAAAACATACTGTGACCTGAACTACTGTATTCTCCTCAGAAATGCCAGCAACTTCCCCTTTGGAAAAAGGGCATAATGAAAAGCTGTTTTGGGAAGTTTCTTCAAAATTTCTTCAAACAAAACAAAAGAAAAAAAAAGGAAGAAAAGGTCTGAAATTTGAAATATTTCTTCAATTTACTCTGAAAATGGACCAAAACAGAAAGCTGGAAAGCAATGCTATGAAATAAACAAAAGTACTAAAAAAGGCCTTCCCTTCATTTTGCAAACATTAAAAGATTCTACTAAGAAACTAGATAAACTAACAAAAGTGAAGGGAAAGGATTTTTTTGTTCAAGAATACTTTCAATTTGTCTCACCGAATTGCCTTTGGTTTTCCGTTTTTCATCACCTCGCCCTTCCTCTGCATCATCTGAATCTCCATCACTGTCCAGTGCAGGCAGCTCCGGATCCAAAGGAGGTTCATAAAGAGCTGTGTTTAATGGCAAGTAACGAAGTTCATCTGGAGAGTATCTGAAGTTAAATAAATAAAGTTCATTCATTCATGTGTACTTTATGCTTAAGTATTAAGTCACATAGTATACAGGGAGAAAGCATACACTGAGGAAGAATCTCCTTTGTTTCAGGAAGGCACATAAAAACATGCAATTCTGAAAACTACGGAAACATACTAATTTCTTCTCCCAAATGTGATACCATGTATAGCACCTGTCTTCTTCGTAGAGCTGATATTCATGGAACGCAGGTGTATTTGCAAAGTTTTAACCCATTCATGTAACTGTGCCCATGCACTTTGTTTATGAATGTACAGTGCCCCATAACATGAGTACACTTCTAACCCAGGGAATACAAAGTAAAGAATACAGCTCTATAGATGATTACTGAGAACAAAAAAATGCATATGAAAATGTAATTTTGGAACAATATAAAGATCTAATCACCCTGCATATAGCCAGATACAGCTTAACATGCAAAATCTACCCTTTTTCTTTTTCACCTTAGAGACTAAGAAAAAAGTGAAAGTCCTCTTACTGCTGAGAACACGCACTGTAAGGAACAGGATACTATTTTGCTGCATATTATGAAAGGTCATGTATTTCACTGAGATGGAAAAGCAGTTTCACTAGCAGTTTACAAGCGCAGAATAAACATAGTATGTAGTAGTTTTAATTCAATTAATTTAATAAAATTAAAGTCCTTCAGGAATGTCCTGTAACCTGCCCATTTGGGGTGGGCTGTATGAATATACACTGGAAGGAGCAGGCACATGTGGCCAAAAAGCTTCTCTACAGAAAACCAAGCACATACAACATGAATACCATCTCTATTGTACCACAGTAAGACTTCAGCAAAATCTTCAAATCCATACGGATTTGTTCAACAGTAGCATGCCGCTAGTAAAATCTTAGATTTATGTCAACAGTCAAGTAACATTTTTTTCATGAAATGTAAAGATCCAGCTTGCATGTCTTTCTCTCTCACAAATCCAACATTAAACTTAACCCACAAGATCAATCAAAATTTTTTAAAGAGTTTCTAAAAATTCAAAAAAGAACAGCAAAACTGTCACACAGAAGACACATGATCCATCACAGCAGATAAATGCAAGCCAGCATTACAACACTTCGACACAAAACCATTAATTTAAGGACACATGCAGAGGCAAATGATAAGTAGAAAGGAGGGTAGCAGGAGTGAAATCAGTGTCTCTTTTTACCACGGTAAATACCTGAGCAGGCCAAACCTCAGGCACTGCAATACATCAGCAGAGACAGTGCTCTTGCAGTCAGTACTGTTTTGTTGACACAAGCTGTCACACTATACATCTTAGAAGACCAGCAAGCATCTCAAACATAACATTAATTTGAAACCTTACAGCAAAGACATTGAAATGTTTTCCACCTGTTAGATGTAGACAAAAGAGATCAGTGCAACAGAATTGGAAGTTGGAATGCTTTTAAAATACCTTTTGTAGTACTCCTGGAACTGTCCGGGTATGAGAGCCACTGGATAAGGACTAACCTTTGTTCTCTCTGTAGGCAAGATTTTGTATTTTCCTTGAGGCACCTGGATAATCTGCATTGTTTAATATAAAACAATGACACTTTCGTTTCACATACAAACTGTTGAGCCTTCCTCACCAACTACTCCTCCAAATATTTTTAAGCTTGCCAGTTTTACTGAATCGGAACAGCTACCTGAGTTCTCCCAGGAGAAATTCAATTCATTAAAATGCTAAGAGATCCCAAAACATTATCACGGATTAAATCCAATCCCTAAGTATCTAGTGAACTGAACAAAGATTAGGTAAAATCACTTTAAACAGCATACTATGAAAAATAATTTTGAAATGAAAATCTAGCAATTGAAACAGTAAACATAAACCTTTGTGACTGGCATCTTTAGCATGAATTATCACTATTGGTCCATATTGCTTTAGAGTAGAAAGAACACATCCATCTAGTTCTGAAACCAGACTACACTATAAAAAAATCCATTAAGAATATAAATATATGGAAAGGAGAAGTTTACACATAAGCCTTCTTTCTCTTAGAAGGCAATAGAAGTAATTATCCACTATCTTGTCTCTAACATGGTCAATACCAAGCAAATGAAAACTTTCCATAATTGTCTGCCATGTGACAATTTGCAGAGAAAATTTTTGCTTTACTGCCTTTATAGAAGCAGAACAGCACTGCTTCAAAATGCCAGATAATTTTTTTAATCAAGCAAAGAGGCATGTAACATATGCAATACAAAAATAATGTAACACCTAACAAAAAACAAGGTCATAATATTGACAGGCAGCATACTTTTAGGCATAAAATAGTTTTCTTTTTTACTTCAGGTATTGTCAGGCAAAATTTTGGAGGTACTCAAAAGAAGAACTAGCCATTTATATGAATAAACAATGCTCTTAGTTTTATGCTACTACTATCAGGATAAAGACATGATAACAAAGTAACACTTAGATTTTTAGAGCTTCCTGAGACAAGTATTTTCAAGTTAAAAAATCTGCAGGTTAAATATATTTGAGATTATTATTTTTAGCAGCATTGCCCATTTAACAGCAAAACTGTAAGTCTCTCTATGAGTGAAAAAATAATCAACCCCCATGAAAATAGTTAGAATGGTACCAAAACCAACTTCACTGAAACAAACAAGGAGCTCCCTCCTCACAATTGGTAAGAAATTTAAATCTGCCTACATGTGTCTGTAAATCAAAATAGGCTCTTCTTTCTTCCATCCGCTCTCGGTTTAAATTGCTGTTGAATTCTGCAGCTTTCTTGGCAGCTTTTTTAATATATTCTGGAACTTTACTGGCTTCTACTTTCTGTGTGTTCTGCTGTTGCATTTGCTGGAAAAAAAAAACAATTATATTAATTCGCATACATTTCACTATCAGTTTGAGAAGAACCTTTTCTCACACTCACATTGCAGATTTGGTACACCTAAGTAGCAATTACTTACAGAATACTCTTTGTAATGGTCTGTTATTCGCTGCCGTTCTTTCTCTTGCAGTATAACAGAATACTCAGCATGTTTGGCAGGGTATTCTTTAATCATAAGATCAATTACTTCATCACTACGCAAAGCTGTTAGACCTAAAATAAATAAAAGCAATAATGATGCTATCTGGCAAAAGTAACTGTAGGTAATTTATATCCCATAATGACCAACTCAAAGTTTTTGAGTAGCTAACGACAACAACCTGCTGTGCACAATGCTTCTCTTTCTCAAGTAGCAGTCAACTTGTGCCATTTAGCTTTCAAGGCTGATTAGGAGTTTGTATGTACCCAAGGCTCGTGTCATTACTGCTACAGATCCCTTCACATTGACTCAACCACCTACTTAAACTGACTGGTGAGGCAGAACCTTTTTTCTAGATGGGATCTCATGTACTGTTCGTTTCAGTTTCCAATGCTGGTGAAGTTTCATTACCCTGTGGAACCCATACTGAAATTACGAGGTTTAAATAATGTCTCCATACAAATCAAGGAAGAATCATTATGAGAGCAATTCAGAGCACCAAACTGCACACAGACTCCTGACTCCCAATTAAAGCATTTCAAGTTCAGAAGTCAGAATGCCTCAGTTTGCAGCTACAATGCAGAACTACTCCCCTGATGGTTCCAACACAACTAATCTCCAAACACAGACAACAGCATGGAATGACTTATGTTACTACCACTGATTATAACTATAATTTTGAAAAAACAGCTAGTTAACACAGCATGCATCTCTATTGGATATATGAGGCAGAATGTAACATTTTACTTCTATTAATAAAAATCAGATATGGTTATCTTATGAATAGCTAAGTTAAAAAAATAGAGAGCTGCCAGGTGAGAAATGAAAGTGGTATACTGAAGATTGTTAGCATATAAAATGGCATTACATTTTCACAGACCCACGATACAAAGAAAAAAAACCATGGCAGCATCATTTAAATGCTAACATGTCCAAGTCACATATAACAGTAGAGTAAGAAAAAAGCCCTTTCAATATAAACCTTTAGAAATTACATCAATCCATTTCAAGTACATTCAAGTGTCTTAACATACGCTCTTTTAATTTCTAACATAGAGACTGATGTTTGCTGAGCTCCAATGCAATGCAGCAAAATTAGACTAATGTACATAAAGACACCATGTACATATAAATGCAATATATACTACCATGTATATATGTACATATAATGTATATATATGAGATCACACAATTATGGCGGTCTCTTTTCTAAAAGAAAAAGGTTCTAGAAGTTAATTTAGAATATAGTAAAATCCCGTCTAAGTAATTAGAATAGATCTAAAATATATTTGTTAATAATAAATATGATAATACTGATACATCATGGCTAACTTACCAAGTTAACGATAAACCAATTTTATCTTCAGAATTTATGTTTCCAGTTGAGAGGGATGCAATTCTCCTCTACCAAACTGAACCTCCTTTTTCAGAGTGCAACACTTCTTACAGAATAATAAAGAGACTAACAATTTGTTTTCTTACCTAGTGTGCATTGAGTCTCTGTGATAACATTTAGTTCTCTGAGGTACAGCTTCTCCTTGTGAGATAAATCCCGCCTTTCTAAATCTCAAAAAAAAAACAAAGAAAAGAAATAAAAATGTGTGCAGCGACTGAAACTCCCCCATAAACACTGTCAAAGTATTTCAGCAATTTTGTTTCCAGGCAGCAAGAGCCTGTATTATACTATTATTCCAAGAAACAAGACAACTTTATAAATTAGTTTTGAATTTAATAAACAATGTAGGGACATGGTAAATTTTCTTGCCCTGTAGTAGGTCAAGACCCTGCCTACAGTTATGATTTACAAAAAAACTAAAGAAACCTGACATAGAAGTTCAGATGCAGAAAATTTTACCAAGCACTGAAAGTACTGTCTTTTCTCTTTTACCATGACTTTTAAAAATAAATTCCCTAAAAAAGAGCCAGATTTGACAATTCTGAATAACAGAGGCTCAAATACTAGAACCTCCACAAATATGTTTTTCAATATTTTTTCACAGTGTAGGAATGTTGACACAATTCAGGAAACAGAACACAGAGATACAGTTATATAGCAAGAAATCACCAACAAATCACTTATAAATAAAATTGACATCAGTTTTCAAATGGTACTTGCTGATCTAACCCCAAAGCAGACTTGCTTGCAAATTTTCAGTGGCAATACCACGAAGTCTTGTATTGCTTTGAAAACCACTGGATCCATTATATTTCCAGTAATAAAAATATGAAGTACAAGTATAATCCAGGCCTGCTTTTGCTGGGTCTTTTTTTTTAAGTTAGCTCATCCTATAACCAAAGAACAGAGTACATCCAAACTGTTTAAGGACACAAGCTTCTAGAAGAAAAACTTTCAAAATAAATACCTGGATATTTTCTTTTAAAGGAAGTCACACCCAAATATTCACTGACTTGCTCCTGAAGCATGTAGTATTCTCCTGTTTCATCTGGTGGCCATTTGTATTCTATCAAATTTTCAGCAGGAAAATAACTATACCTAAGCATAAGAACAATGTCAGAACAAATCGCAGTAATCCTTACGAATACTAAGTACATCTCTAGAAATTCAGTAATTCCTATTTATATGTCAATGGATAGTAACTACAAAGTTGGGCAAGCACTTCAGAAGACTGCATCCGGCTAACTGATTTCAGAAGTCTCTTTCTCATGCCCAACTTCACATATATTTCTCTAAATTACCATTTATCAACATGCTAAGGGACAGAACCTGAAGAAACTGGTATCTATCATAATAGAGAGGACACCAGGAAAAACAACTGCTACAGTGTCAAAATTCATTCAAGTATGGAATGCTTTAAAAGCATGTAAACTGTGCTTCTGATTGTAAATCAGATGCAGCACTTTTTTTGGCATTTTCAGATAAAATGCCTTAAAATATGCTGGGAGCAATAGACAACTAGCTATTTATAGGACATCACCTCAATTCAAAAAGATGTATGAAGACTACGCAAGTAAAGAAAAAAGAGCTAATACTTAAGCATACTGAACAAGCAAGTTACACTTGCAGTAAAAAAGTGGGAATTGTAAAAGGTAGTATTACCCAAGGTCTTGACTAGAAGTTTCACAGCTCCGAGAACTGTCCCCTGAGCCCATACGCCGTCTTTTGGACGGCTGGCTGCCATCATTGGAATTTTCTTCTGTGTCGTCCTGAAATGAAAATAAATACTAAAAAATTAGACTACTTAAGATAATGTAAAACACAAAAAAATATTGCAAGATAATCCACAATTTAAATATACTTGAACTGCTAAGCCATTCTATGACAGTCTTTAACAACCAACTCACAGGAAATTCTACATAGCAAATTATTCTTTGTTATAAACTACCTTCATGACACAAGGTAGCCCAGAAGGAGAACTGGGTGGCTTTTCACCTGTGGCATAGGTAGAGTTCTGAATAGACAGAGCTGTAGCTCTGACCACCAAGTTCATAATTCCTGATGTAAACTACCTCTGGCACTTGATCAGACCAGCACTCCAAACCAAAAGCAAGTGCAGAGCCAAAACCCCAAGTCCTTGTTGAGAGCTGATGCTTACAAAATCAGGGAAAATCCTACCAAAAGCAACACAAGAGTTTATGGGCATACAGTTAAAATAAAAGGAACAGTATACAGTTTACAAAAACTATCATTATAGCAAGTTGCAAAGATTGGCCTCTTGAGATGAAAAAATGTATGGAAGAAAAAATCCAGTGTGGTATTAAAACAGATATAGAAGAGAACAAAGCTATTCCAAGGAAACATTCAGAAGTCAACTTAGAGGCGTCACTATTCAGACTTCATGTAATCAATACAATGAAACAGAATGAAGAGTGAAGAGGAGGAAAAACAGACCAAAGCAAAATAAAGAGTTCTGTAAAATCTAGAAGACAGTGACTCAGTTGATGCTGCATTTTTCACTGCTTTGTAGTCCAATAATGCTATGCAACTCCTACGTGCAACAACAACAATCTCAAAGCGTTTAGTGACCAACCCTGTCTGATCATAACTGATACACAAAGCAGAAATCTTAAAGTGAACTGCCTACTGTAACGAGTAGTAGAGTCAAGAATAAAACAGTTCTTTAAGTAACTGAATCTCTGAAGTGGAGCAGTGTGAAAGAACCAATTCCCTAACTTCTATGAAAAGTTTAAGCAAGAGGAATTAACCTGTCAGAAATAAATGGATCAAGCCCAACTATACTTACTTATTTAATAATAACAACAATTATTAGGTCAACATTTGTTAATGTCTTTCTTTCTAGTATGTTTTATTTAACATATGACTTGAAATATCAATTTAAAAATAGTCCAGCAAATACAAATACCTTACTTTCGTCATGCAACATTTCACAATGCTATAATCAAGACAGGCCATAGGCAAAAAGCATTTGTCTCCTGGATTTTTGGCTTACTTCTTGCTTTCCACCATTTTTTACAAATATTTTTCTTCCTCTTTAAGGAGCAAGAAGAACATCTTTTACACAGTAATAAAAATTGAAAAGCAAGAATTTAATGAAACTGTATTTTCTTAGTGCAGCCATCCTTAGAAGTGGTATGCAGCATCTCCTCTCACGTTACCAGTAATGCCATTTCCTAGTATTGCTGAGTATAAACTCAAAGAAAGCAGCAGCTCCCAAGCAAAACAATACTGCATTACAGTACTTTGTGACACACCTGTCTCATCAGTAATTCATCTCTACTTCCCACAAGAATATTAACGCACTCCAAATATTTTTAAATGCTAGACAAAAAGCAAAACAGGGCCAAAGCAACACTCTGGTATACCGAAACTTTCAAGAGACTTCAAAACGTCTTTAAAAGGCAGATCACAACTTGACAGTTTGGTGGAAGTGTCTGATACCAGTTCCTCCTTTCGCTTTGCAATTTTTCATTTATTAAACCTGGTACTGTAATAAAGTTTGAGTATCCATAAGAGATCAGTGCTCTCCAGTTCCATATTTGCTCAAAATTTCACGAAATTCAATCACACAAGTTCAGCTGGTTGCAGACGACTTAGTTTAAGACGTGAAAACATCTGCAATCTAAAGGTACAACGCGGCTCAACCACCCTTACTGTTAAAAAAAAAATTAAAAGGTGACTTTCTCTACAAGACAAGTTAAACACTTCCCAAAAAAAGCCCCTTTCTCCCTGAAAATGCATGTTTCTGTAAAAAGCTTGTTAGTCCTTACGAAACACGGTGACGTTACAAACTTCTGATATGTCTATCACTGTAAGATCGACATAACGTTCCTGTAGTAAGCCTGAACTACCCGAGACGTGTTTCAAACAGCGACCGCCGACCTGTGCCGCGAGTCCTTGGCGCCACAAGTGCCCGCGGTGCCCGGGATGCGCGGGAGCAGCCGGCGGGGCCAACGCGGAACTGCCCGCAGCCAGACCCAAACTTTCCCGGCTGCGGCGCTGCAGCGGTGAGGACTCAGCTGCCGCACCGCCCCCGGCAAGACGCCGAGGGACTTTCGGGAAGGAGGACGGCCCCGAGCACCCAGCCCCAGACCCGCGCTCAAAGTTCGGCCCAGGGCGCGGGAGGCCGCCCGCCGCCACCCGGCTGTCGCGGCGGGTGTGAGGTGAGGCCGGGACGGGCGGGTGGCGCGGGTCACGGCGCCCAGGCGAGGGGGCTGCGCGAGGCCTCCCGCCGAGGCAGCTGTTGCGCCCCAGCTCCG